>JAKTZS010000010.1:0-184740 GCA_030562575.1 Wickerhamiella parazyma
CGAGGCCAAAGGCGGAGACGTAAGAGATGAGGGCGAGAGTGATGGAGTTCATTGGGGTTAGACAGACTACGCGCCGTGTTTATATAGACGTCTCGACTGTTACATAACGTCATTCTATTTTTATATACTCGGGGTACATGCGCATGCATCTGCTTGCTACTTTGGGAATCACCTGTTCAGAGTGGCGGGACATTGCTTAATTGACTATTTCAATCATGCTTGATTTATTCATTGAGCGCCCGCCGAAGATCCCGCCTTTACGCCGTGTGCTCGATCTATTTTTGGCGTTTGTGAACGCTGCACCTCGGTCGGCAGGCCGAAACATATTTCAGACGAATTAAGGAATCTGAGAATTATGTGCGCCGAGGATGAGACTGATTCATTTCAAGAATATGTGGCATCAATACTCAGGCCAAATACATGTTTTTGTGTTGCCACCGCACATGGCCTCTGTACCTGTGGATTCTTCGCAACTTGTCAGTTCTATTTTTGGACATTCCGCCGCCGTTTGGTTTACTCAGCTACATTTTTCGCGGTTATTTTTATAATCCCTGCATTATTTGTGCATAAATTATGCAGGCACGGCAGCTCCATCCCAGAAACCTCATTGTGCGGGGTGTTTGGGCTGGACGACTAATTTTCAAAGATGTTTTTAAATTGAGACTGGTTACCCCAGCTGTCCCGATAGTGCAGCTTGATTTGGCAAGAGTGCAAGGATGCGGCAAGGGTGTTTAATTACCGACAATTTTGAAGTACAACTAACACACTTCAAGTCCTTTTGATGAGTTTGCTCCTCCGAGGGTCTCCGTACAGGAGTTCAGGGTACCAGGATACAAAGCCTCCTCCATAATGAAGGCCTGATTTCAAGTCGTCTGACGCATGAACCCATACTTCAGGGTCATTGTCAAGAGCGGCCTGTACAATGTCCGCATCATCACGCAGATCTGGTGATGCAAGCTGTAGATAGTGGCCTCCATAAAGCGAGACTACGGCTTGAACAATGTTTTTGCTGCATGCCCATGGGGTGTGGCTGTACAGAACTGCTGGAGTATTCAAACATCTGGGGTAAAAAGATTGATCTCGCTTGCCAAGACTGGGGCAAGAGTCAAACCAGTACGGACTAGCAAACTTGAACACAAGCAGCATTCGACTCGCCGGGCTTGACCTGTTTGTTAAAGCCGCTAGCGCCACGCCCTCATCATCTTGAAGCTCAACCGGTGCGTGTCTTAGAGCATCTGCTTTACTTTTGACGGCAGCCATGACAATGTCACGATCGTGTTTGAGCTTATCAGGTGCGTACTGCAGATTGTCGCCATTGGCCATGACGGCCTGCAAGATGATTGCCCTGTTTTGCCGAAACTTTTCCGGTATATTAATCAAACGGAACTCATGGTGTTTTGCGGCAGCTATCAGAATCTCGTAGTCGTTTTGCAGCTCAGCAGATGCTTGTTTTAGAGAAGTGGGATCACTGGCAACTGCAGCTAGCACAACGTCTCTATCATTCTTCAAAGAATCGGAAGCATAGAAAAGCACACACCTTCTCTCCATGTGCGCCTGCCCTACAGGATCAAAAATCCTCATTGAGTTTATCGCACTAAATAGCTCGGCTCTTAGAGCCGCGCTATCATTCCTCAACGCAGTCAGTACAATCTCCTTATCGTTTCGCAGCTCCAGGTATGTGTAGGCCAGGGCTAATCCAAATTTTTTGACCGCAGCAAGCACGACATTCCTGGTAACGCAGCTTTGATACTCGTCAATATTGTCAAAGTGGTTTTCTTCACGCTCTTCATCCTCGTCGCGCACATCCTCTTCAGACTCATCCAAGATATCTGGGTGTCGCTCGGCGATTTTAATACACAACTCTTCATTTTGGCAGAGAATGCGTCTTGGTATGTGTCGCCAAACCCGAGAATCTGCCTCCATAGCTGCGTGTATGATATCCCAGTCAGACCGTAGGCGACCGGATGCGAAATAGTAAAATTCTCCCCAAAGCCTCACTGCTTCCAGCATAAAGCTCTTGTCAATGTTAAAATAGGAATAGCACGGTATTTTGGCTGCCACCATCGCCAAGTTCGCTTCGCGGTCGAGTCTGTATCTCTCAGCGAACGGGAGAATCAAGTATGCGCTATTCGAATCGTGCTTAGCCTTTCGCTGAGACTCATGGGCAATATAGATGCGCAACTGCCGGCTATATTCTAGGTCAGACTTTGCAAAGTCAATTCGAAGATACAGGCGTAGCGACTCCTCTCCATGCAGGTGCCTAGACCAGGCATTTCAGACTCTCGCATCAAAATTTCGAGGCTGGCAATTGGTAATACTACGGGCTTTGCCATCGCTCAGAACTTGGAGTTGAAAGTAGAGGTCTCCTTGTTCATTGGGCACCTTACTATCGCCAAAGTCTGAATTGAGTCCCGATAATATATAGATCCGCATCCAGGTGTCTTATCTGCTCAGATGGTTCATAAAGTGACCAGCTATGCCACACAGAGAGTAGTCTTTGAGAGTATAGCACATATGTGGCTCGTGCGAACCTCTCACATTGTAAACATCCAGATACGCCCAAGACCTATCAGAGAGGAAGATCTCCCGAAAGAAATGATTTACTCGAGCGAGATTTAAAAATAGCCGTGGCGAAGGATCTTCAATACGCTCGAGTATTTCGTACCAAATGTCAGTTGACAGCATAGCGGACATTGTTGTGTATGATTTACAAAGCGGACGTATCCGATTTTGTAACAGGCCCCACTAATAAAGCTTAATTAAAGTTTGGCGCAATATCGAAGCAATGCCGGTAGATCGACTTTGCGGTCGTCAGGGCTGTTGATAACTTGGCAGGGTTGTTCTAGCTACAGGATAACCGGTCCTCCGCCCATTATATATTGCCCTATGCAGTGCAGCGCAGTGCTCATCGCCACGCATGGCGTACGCATGTCCCACCAGCGAGTTCATCCGGCGGAGCGCCAGCCCTGGGGTCGGGAACACGATTGCCACTCCCGCCGCCAGCGGCGGCAGGAAGCACCAGGGAGTATTGAGTGTGAAACCCGGCGCCGCACTCCAATGACGAGCCACTGTTTGATCTGGTCGCTAACGACCATAGCGTGCAAGTAGGAGTCTTCAATGCGGGCAACGACGAGCGGGTCGCGAGTCCGGGTTAAGGTACTTCCCAATGGCTGCAAGTAGTCATACGACTAGTTTTAAGCACTTGAACAACTAGAGGGCGTAATACGAAGGCTCTAATTTGCGGCATTGCCAGTGGTCTCGCAACGCGTTACTGGAACACTGTTGCATTATCTACAGTCATAAATACTAGTGCTGTGTACACGCCCATTGAAGACCAAATGCACCGCGTTGAGCATATGCGTATCCACAAGATGGGCGGCGGTTGGACTCCACCCGCTGGCAAGCTCGATGCTATGAGCATGGTCCGCACTAGCTGTATTTTGGTGGACGATAACTATGGTAACTACTACATAAGACTACCCTCACTGCCGAGAGTCGGTCATGGTACCTCGCGGGGTGCCAATATCGTCGAAACACCACTCATCGGGTGAGGAGTACGAGTAGAGTCGACGAGTCGGTAAAAATATAGAAGCAAAAATACTAAAGCAATTAATCAAGGCGCCGGATATGTTTCTGAGCAGGTATAGGTATGTCCAGCTTAGCCGGACCTGCCGAGATCCGATGGCGGCGTTTGTCGACAACACTCTAGTTTTGAGATTTTTTATCTATCTCAAACCTCCTCAGGGAGGAGGCCGCGCAATCCGACCCTCTTGGGCCTGCAGACTATCGCGAACCACCCATTCACGAGGTGCCAGATTTGCAGCTGCCTGATTCAGATCTAATATCTAATTAGTCCGTGAAAATCTGGCACATCGTGGATGGATGATACGTGAAGGTGTGCAGACTAAAGGGGGTCGGGTTGTACGGCCTCTTCCCTGAGGAGGTTTGAAATAGATAAGAAACCTCAACCCCAAAGCGTTGTCGAGAAACGCCGCCATCGGAGATTGGCAGGTTCGACTGGGCTGAACGCGCGTGCTCAGAAACATATTGATGCCTCTCCATAGCTCGCCGTGCTGCAGCATGCTGATCATCAACTTGAAATAGTGAGAAGTGCCTTTGGCCCATTTGAAGCTAGCGAAGAGGTATCACGCGTCTTTAAAGCATAAGTCCTCACTTGTGAGGCCGATCACAAACTCTATCAGTTCTTCTGGCAGTTCCTTGCCAACAGAATTAGCTTCAAGCAAGAGATCCTGCCTCTGCACAGGAGTTGGGACCATGGTGGAAAATTAAAACTTGAGGGTGACGGGGGGGAGGGACTCCTTATATATGCAGACTGAGGGATGTGCTGGCGGTCGCGTCAGCGGGCCCGCACATAGCCAGCAGGGGGGGAACCCCACCACGACTGTAGAAATAGAACTCGAAAAAAATAAATCTGAGTTCGACGTAGTGTAGTTACTATCCCTGGCATATAAAGCTGGCGCTATGAGCGCAGGAAGAGCCAGTTCAATTTCCATGCACCCTGCAGAGTGGCGTCAGTCGTGTGCATATGTATCAAGCGTGCATGTGACGACATACAGGGTTAGGTAGGAGACTAGGCATCTTCAGAGTAGAGAAAACAGCATCGCTTCTTGAAAGAGCTCTAGTTGTTCTGTACATCTTTGCAATAGCTGTGTGGCACAGCAACAATTGCGACGACAGCGACAAAGTGAGGCTGTCCTGGCCCGCATGAAAAGTGGGCAGCACTAGAGTGAGCATCGCCACTGCATTGACATTGGTTTAACTTCGTTTCAGAAACAAATTTTCCTTATTTACCACTCGACATTATAATTATGGACCCGCTACTGTCACTATCAAAGGGGCAAATACTTGTTTGTAGTACTCTGTGAACCCGAGCGAGAGGATAAGCACGTTCGCTGTGTGTTTGGCTGGGTCGCGCCCACTGCGCTCTGGTGGTTGGCAACTGATTGCTTTGGTACTGCGGTCGTGTTTAGCAGCTATCGGTAGGAATAGCTGTCGTGAGCCTTGCAAAAGCCAAAACTCATGCCAGAGTCGCTCAGCTCGATGCGACTGGCACTGTCGACTGGCCTTGACCGAGGAGGACAAGGCGCCTTCCACCGAGTCGCTGCATATGATTATTGTGGGCTATATCCCAGCGAAAAGAGCTGTGCTGGAGGGGAATCAAGAAGCAATTTTAACTTCAACAACATCATGAATTAGCGAGAACGCTTTTGTTTTCTATTTTCCTGCGACGTGCGCTTTTTAGGTTGAGCCCCACGAGTTTATATCGGCCCTAGAATCACACTTTGTTTGTATATGCCCCACAAATACGACTCACACTCGACCGGACGCCCAAAAGTATCAAGTTTCAAGCCGGCGACCGTTTGAGCAACAGCACGCCTGACATGAGCATCAATATTGACTGGCAAAAACTCATTGAGGACGAAACCATTGAGAGCGGACTCAGAGATTTCCTCGACGAACAGTTTTGCAATCTCCAATTACCGTCTTTTATCCAGTCCTTGAGGGTAAGCAGCCTCAAGCTGGGTACCATAGGGCCCGAGGTCACAGTGCGACACATTTCAGACCCATTTGAAGAGTTTTACGAGAGTGAGAATGATCAAGTAGACCCAGAAGTGTCTGAATCTGAATCTGAGGACCAGCTCGAAGCGGGGGGCTCTCCTGACGAGACAATCATAGACCCATCGCCGGCAATCAAAAGAATAAACAGCGCAATGGATCCTGACTCAAAATCTCACACATCGCACCCAAAAAAGTCCGAATTTGATCTTCAAACAATTGTAGAGCTCGATTACCACGGAGATATGGAGCTGGGAGTCACCGCCACGCTGCTGGTAAACTACCCATCACCAAATTTTATATCTCTGCCCCTATCTTTTAAAGTTTCTGGCATTGATATTCACTCTCTAGCGGTTATTGCCGCCATTGGTAAACGGATCAGCATCAGTATCCTGTGCGATGTGGACAATAATGACGAGATGAGCAGCGACTCGGTCAGAGTGATTCGTACAATGAAGATCCAGTCTAAAATTGGCGATAGCTCTCATAATGGAGCCGTTTTACACAATGTGGGCCGCGTAGAAGAGTTTATTCTGGTGCAGCTGCGCAAGGTTGTTAGAGATGAGCTTGTGTGGCCAGGCTGGATTACTTTGGAGCTATAACTGCGCGTGAGTGCTCGGTAGTGTTGGGCTAGTCCTGTTTAATATTGATGAGATAAATGCATGTGCTATGGATATAATTTAGGCGCTAGTGACGTCGGCTGCGTACAAAGTCACGCCAACTGCGTTGGTACAGGTGGATGGGGCGCCGTACTTGCCAAATGCAATATTGTTGTTGTTATCGGGGCACACGTACCAGCTACCAGACTCTGCCCACTTGAGGTCGTGGTCCTCGACAGTCCAGATATCAGAGGCCCAGCTCTCGTCATTGACGATGGGGAAGCCGTAGCGAATGTCATTGCTGCGACCATTGCTACGCAGACTGCCCTTGTCGAGGGTAAGGTTAAGCTCAGATTCGCCGTTCAGAGACCAGTGGCCATCGGAGGAGAGCTTGACTTCCGAGTACTGGTAGGGACTACCGGAGTGGACAGTAACCACGTGGAAGGCAGATGCAGCAGAGATGAGAGTGAGAAGAGAAAACATTGATGCTCCAACTGCTGAGGATCAAGGGCTTAAGTAGTTTGTGGCATCATGTGCGGCGCATCATGACGTCATTGTCGTTCTAAATATAGCCTGCATGTGGCCCCACAATTTTCTAAACTTGGGGTAAACCGGCGCAGCAATCGGGGCTGGACAATAGCAAAATGCATTTCAGCTGTTTTCAGTGGCCCAAAACCGCCGGTTCTAGTTTACCGCAGTGAGATCAGGCTGCCTTGCCTTGACGCGCACGGCCGATCTGATCAGAGTGCAAAACTGGGAAATAATCAGTTTTGGCTAAAATGCCGCGCGTTGTGGGCGCCCACACCGCTGCATTGAAGACAGATTAAAGCGCCTAAACCTAAATAAAAAGCAAAAGCGGGGTCAGAATCGACGGCACGCCAAGCATGAGAGCCTCGTTTTTCGAGTGAGAGGTAGAGTTGGCCGAGGAGCTCGACGAGCTCGATGCGGGGGAGGAGGAGGACGCGCTGGCGCTGGAGCTCGACCCGCCCGTCGTCGCAGGCACATTGTACTGGTAATTGGTCTGGTATTGCGAGGAAAAGACAGGGGAGGCAGTCACAGTGTTTCCACTAGCATCAACGGCGCTGTACTTGACCGACACGCTGGCAACATCGACCAGAGAGCCGACATTGTTGTTTCCGCTGCCCTTCTTGAGCAAATCAGAAGCAGGGCAGTCTGGCAAGTCCATGGTCCAGTTAAAAGAAGTGCTCAGGTTGGAAATCAGCGAAGAGTCGCAGCTGGGAGCAGCATTCTGCACGCTAGAGGGCTTGGTGCCATTGGGGAGCGACAGGTTGGCATAACGCTCCTTGAGGTTGGTAAAGTCGTCCTTGAAGGTGACAGTGCCATCATTGTCGATGGAAACGAGGCCATACGAGTTGTCCTCCTCCGAGTACTCGTAAATGAGACCACCCTGGACGGTGTACAGCAGTCCGTCGGGATTGTACACGCCGTCGGTGACCTCGTCAAACGTGCGGGGGGTATTTTTGTTGCAGCCATACTCGCTAAAGAAGATGGGGATGGAGCTCCACTCAAAGGTGCTGTTGAGAGCGCCATAGCCCGAGCTCTGCCAGTCGCTGGAGCCGGAGCACCACTGGTACGAGTTGAGACCGTAAAAGTCAGACTTGGACTCGTCATCGCCGCACTGCAGGTACTCCCACATGGCAACGCGCAGGGTCAGGTCGTCGGCGGCCGAGTAGCCAACGGGGATAGTGCGGTTGGCGTGCTGGGAAATGTACTGCTTGAGGTCGCGCTGGAATGCTCTCACGTACGGAGGGACCTCCTTGGCCGAGGCCTCGTCGTTGACAATCTCGTTGCCGCTAAAAAAGCCCAGGGTATTGGGGTAGTACTTGAAGGCGTCCACGAGGCCGAACGCCTGGTTGAGAAGCGCCTCGTTGTAGCTCGAGTCGGTGTCTGTGCGCTGCAGGCTCAGGCTGGGGTTGTTGACGTCCAAAATCACGTAAATGCCGGCATTATTGAAGATGGTCATGCATTCGTCGTGATTGAGCCACGGGCTCACGGCATAGACACGAATAGTATTGATTCCAAGCTGTTGGAACGCGTAGGCATCGCGCATACACGCCGCGCCGTCGCTCAAAACATCAGAATCGCCATTCAGCTGGAACGCGGACGAGCCACCGGGCTGGTAGTCGATTCCCACGACGAAAAACTCGGTCCCGTCTTTAGTGTAATCTTCGTTTACCGTGTAAAAGTGGTTGCCATACACTTCGATCGGGAGTACGGCGTTGGCGGCGCCTGCCAGCATCAAAAGAGTGGAGAGCATGGGAGGTATGCTGACTAGGTGCCTCGAAGGGGCTTTAAAGGGCATTGGAATGTGGGCAATCAAACACTCTACACTAGTTTTTTCAATCAAGCTGGGTGATACATTAGACCCGCCGATCTCTACTAAATTAAACAAGCAGGTCTCACATGCATGCGACCTTTGACCGAAATGTGGGACTGTTTGAGGGAAAGAGAAGAGCAAAGTTCAGGACGTTTTAGGTGAGAAACTTGGGTAGCCCTGTCTTGTGCACTTTTTTTTGAGGGGAACAGCCAAGGGCTTGCGCCTCGCTAAGGTACTCTCTGCGCAGCAAACTGCAGTCCCTGTAGAGTGCCCTAGCAGAAGGTCTCTCATTGTAGCAACTGACTAGAACACTCTTGACCAGATCTTTGTACCTGCAACTAGTCATGCGTGGTCCAAATCGGTACCGGCCGTGGACAACTAGTGCTTGCACCTCACCAGAGGTTTCAGCCTCAAAAGGCAACTTGATGTTGATTAACGCAAACATAACAACGCCAAGGGCCCATACATCGCTTGCATAGCTCGAGAAACCGGGCTCCTGAATCAACTCGGGCGCCATGTATGCTGGTGTACCCACCCTGCCAGGCCTATAATCCTCATTTGTGGCGAGCAAGACGGCCAGCCCAAAATCGCCCAACTTGACGGAGCCCTTTGAGTCCAAAAACACATTGGCGAGCTTGATGTCCCGGTGTAGAATACCCTGGGAGTGCAGAAAGGCCGTTGCATGCGAGAGCTGGCACATGATGGTGATGGCGACGATCTTGGAGCAGCCGCGATTGTTGTGAACATAGCCATGAAGATCCCCTCTCTGGCATAACTCAAGCTGGATGTACAGGTTGTGGGTGTCTCTCTCGGTAGCCAGCAGGGAGACAATGTGTGGGTGGCTGCTGGCAAACGTGTGGATCTTGATCTCGGTCACGTGTCTTTTTCTAGCGTTCTCACTGCACTCCACCGTGTTTTGTACTTTGATGGCGAAGCAACCCGCAGAGCTCTTGGCCTTGAAGCACCTGCTGTAGGTGCCCTGACCGATCTGTCTCTCCACCACAAACACGCTCTTTTGAATCCGAATGACATTGTTGACCTTAACCAGAGCGCTGGGTTTGGCAGGCTTTTCTGCCCGATGCTTCTTCATTTGCCTGAGTTCCTCAACTGTCGTTGCAGATTGGCGACAGGCTGAATGCGCCTCTTGTTTCCTTTTACTCGTCATGAAAGGCAGTTTAGAGTTAGATGTAGATGAGGTGAGGCGGTCAATTGAGCTAAGTACGCGCCCATTGTTGTATACAACATTGCGCGTAAACACGCTTCTATAAACAAGCGGCACTCTGTGAATATGGGCTCTCGAAAAACTTTAAATACCCTCTGAAATTCTCTTTTACAATTTTGAGCCGCGCAAACGTAAAAAGGGCATTGGCAAAGACTTTATATTGGGCGCTTTCAATGATCGTCGCGATGGGTATCGCTTATGTACGAAATTCGGCTGTCATGCGAGCCGAGTAATCTAGCGGATTACTCGAGTTGGCCCAGCAACAAGAGTTTCTGCGCAAGCCAAGCCGCCTCCAGTTAATTTTGCGGTCTGTATGATCTTACTTTGACAAGCCTAATCGGCAGACTCGAAGCGCTCTTGAGCTCGTCATTCAGGCGCCGAGACAAACTAGTGTCATATGAGCCAGCACACTTGTAGCTTCAAAGTTCAAAAGTTGGGCAATCATTAAATAGTGAAGGTGTTGACGATAGCTAGTGTCTATCTACAATATTATGCCAAGTTCTGCAAGGCCACGACTAAACCCGCAGATATTATAATAAACTGCAGACCAGAGCAGCAGTTATTATATTGATCCGCAGATTGCTCGCATGAAGCAATAACATATAAAGCGCGGAGTCCCGCTCTTTACAACACAAGTGTTTACAAGTTTGTTGATCTCTTTTATCTCTTCATTTCAACAACTTTTACTTTTTATCTTTTTGATCTACAATGCTGTCTAATCAATCACATGACTAGAGATTATCTTGGAGATCGTGAACGGCGACGGGCCTGTGGGCCGCTCCCGCCCCAGCATACTGCATATGGGCAAGCTGCCAGCTCTAGAGGACCTACTTCCATATGAAGGCATATCTGTATCTCAACCCCAGAAGCCAGCTCATGTGTAGTGACTAGCTAGGGTTAGGTAGTAACAACTAAGCAATCTTAGAGTAAGAGGAACAGATTAAGAGTCGTTCTGTCCGCGGCCTGGCAGCCCCCTGGCGGCCTGGCAGCCCCCTGGCGGCCTGAGTACAGCTATGTTTTCTTTTTCTTTCTTTTTTTGTTTCATATCTCCATCATGTTCAAGGCTGCATGGTAGTGCATCACACGCAATGCACGATTCCTCCCAAGGCACCGGGACGTTGTTGACGTCCTCCCGACCCGAAAGGCTGATGTCATTTTCTCACATTGGGCTGCCCAACGCGAATTGAGTGAAATTTGCAAAAGCCGAAGCCATATATCTATCACTATACTTAACCTCTCTCCTGTTTGGCTTCAGGCGCCTGCGTTGTACCAAAACTCTCTCAAAAGAACAATCCTTTGCTTATGTAATATTCGGTGGCCCGACCCTCTAATTTCAAAGATGCACACACATATGCAAGATGCGCGATTGATAAAGCACGGAGTTTACTAATCTTGAGATGCTATAAAGGTGATAGCTTACCGACCTAGGATCTAGAAATATACCTCACATAATGCCAATTGGAATCATTGATGGAACTCGCACGGCCTTTCGAGACTCTATACTAGGAGAGCTAATCTACCATATGTCGGGCCACAAGCTTTTGAAGCCACCCATTAGATGTTTCGATTACAAGATTGACGGCAAGTACGAGGCACATAATGAAGAGTGTGTAGGTGCTGTGCCCTCCACTAGTTTTTCTTCAGCCCACGAGCCAGAGCCCAAGTCCGAAGAAGTGACCCCAACACTCAGTGCCGAGTGCAAGGAGAGGGGCTTTTGCCTAGTTACCTGGGATGGCGACAATGATCCGGAGAACCCCAAAAATTGGGCACCCTTCAAAAAGGGAATGATCTCAATCATCCTTTCCTTTTTAACCACCTCGGCCTATATGGCCTCGGCCATTTTCACCCCTGCAGAGGAACAGATGCTCGAGTACTTTGGCACATCACAGGTTAAGCTCATGCTGGGACTCACCATGTTTGTATGGGGCTATGGACTCGGTCCCATCTTTGTATCGGCAATGAGCGAAAGCCCCCTGTTAGGCGGGCGTCGCTACATTTTCTTGGTTGGCCAATTTCTATTTATTATCCTTCAGATTCCGACCGCTCTTGCAACTAACTTGGGGGGATTTGTGGTGCTCCGTTTTTTGGCCGGTTTAGCCACTGCTCCTACACTTAGTGTAGGCCCTGCGGCCTTAGGTGATATGTTTTCATTCCCTTCATCTGCATACATCACTGTAGCATGGTCTTTGGGTGCGGTCTGTGGCCCCTACTTAGGCCCTGTAATTGGTGCTGCGCTGGCCCATTCAAACACGTGGAGATGGGTGTTTTGGTACCTGCTAATTCAGGGTGGTCTTCCTTTTGCTTTGATGCTCTTTTTGCTTCCCGAGACTTCCGAGCAAGCACTCTTGATGCGCAAAGCCCAACGATTGCGTCAAATGACCGGCAATGCAAACCTCAAGTCCCCTGGTGACCTCGTTAAGGAGAGGTCAACTCTCAAAAAACAAATCAAGATTATTCTATGGCTTCCTGTAGAGCTGTGCCTCAGGGAGCCCGTGTTGGATTTGGTCAACCTGCACTTGTCCCTGTTGTATGCGGTCATCTATATATTCTTTGAGGCTTTTCCCATTGTGTATATCGAGACCTTCAATTTCACACTTGTGGAGGAGGGCACGGCCTTTTGTGGCCAATTGGCGGGCATCATTGTTGCAGTGGTTCTGTACCTTTTGCATCTCAATCGCAACCTGGTTAAGCCAATTGAAGATGGAAATCCCAACACGCCTGAGTTTGTATTTGGGCGGAGTGCGCTGTTTGGGTCTATTTTGGTCCCTATCGGGCTATTTATTTTTGGATGGAGCGCAACGCCCTCGGCACACTGGATGGGCCCAATCATGGGTGGTTTTCTCTTCTCAATTGGCACGTTTATTCTTTTCCAGTCATACATCGCCTACATTGGTAACCTTTATCCCACAAGGTTTGCCTCTGGCATCGCGTCCAGCATAGTACTGCGCAGCTTGATCGGTGGCGCATTCCCCCTATTTGGCACTGTGTTTTACAGGCACACTGGAACCAAAAACTATCCAGTTGGATGGGGCTCCTCCATTCTTGCCTTTGCTGGCCTTGCGATGGTGCTGCTGCCTGTGTACTTTTTGAAGTACGGTGCCCAATTGCGTCAAAAGACGCTAGAGAAGTATGGCGCTATAAAATAAGGCGTTCAGTTCAACAATGTACATTTTTTCTATTGACTTTAAAGAAATGCTCTATCTTCACACCCAATTTTTCTCGCCGTTACAGCTCGCGTGGGATGAGCTATTGCCATCCATATCCTTTCACGGATAGACTGCAACTATATGCAATCTACACCATCAATACAAATTCTCAGTACCTCCACTTAGCCCAAGCGTTCTTAAACCCACAATTGCTTGGCGTTGTGCCTGAATGGATCATGGCTGCTAAGGTTTCAGGGGAGTTAACTGTGTTTTATGAGAGTAATAGCAGTGAATAATACTTCATAACGATTAATTCTCATATATTATCAAGGCAGCCCCCTATTAGGAGTTGATCTGCAGCTTGCAAGCAGTATGTGCCAAGCGATAACATCAGTTCTCCAGAGCACAGTCAAAGCTTCTGTGCAACCATGACTTTCCAATTGAAATCTCGGAAAATTTATTTGTCCATTGAGTCAATTATGCGCGGGCTCGGCGAGCCGACTCTGCGCGTTGAGGATGCATGCAAGCGCAATCGCTCAGTTCGAGATTCCCAGATATGCATATTAAGCATTTGGTATAAAACCCCAGTTTGGGACGAAATAAAAAAAATAGGACTATTCACTATGCAAATTGGCTTTAAAGTTGGAATCTTCACTGCATTCCGAGACTCTTTTGTTGGAGATACTATTTACCATGTGTCGGGGCGAAAGCTTCTCGTGCCACCGATCAATTGCCCATCTTATTCAATTGCACCCAAGTACAAAGCAAACAATGAGGAGTCAGTTGGCAGCACTGAAAGCTCAAACTCTAGCGCCTCTGAGAACGCCAAGGAGCCAGGCCCTGATGAGCACGACTCAAATTGTGTGGCCCCTTGTGTCAGTGCAGAGTGCAAAGAGAGGGGTTTCTGTCTAGTGACTTGGGACAGTAATGGCGACCCTGAAAATACTAGAAATTGGATGCCCTTCAAAAAGGCGATGGTCACAGTGATTATCTCCTTTTTGACAACATCAGCATATATGGCGTCCGCTATATTTACCCCTGCAGAAAAGCAAATGCTTGATTACTTTGGTACAACCCAGGTAAAGCTCATGCTTGGCCTCACAATGTTTGTGTGGGGTAACGGCCTTGGCCCTATTTTTGTTTCTGCTATGAGTGAGAATCCATTGTTTGGCGGCCTTAGATACATTTTCATTGTTGGACAATTCTTGTTCATCATCCTTCAGATTCCAACTGCACTTGCGACCAATTTGGGGGGGGGGGGTTTTAGTACTGCGATTTTTGGCTGGCCTGGCCACTGCACCTACTCTGAGTATAGGCCCCGCTGCCTTGGGTGATATGTACTCGTTTCCTACTGCTGCATATATTGTTGTAGGCTGGTCCTTGGGTGCTGTATGTGGTCCCTATCTCGGCCCTCTGATTGGTGCCGCTTTGACCCATGCCAATACCTGGAGGTGGGCATTTTGGTATCTCCTTGTTCAGGATGGTGTCGCGTTTGCACTACTAGTCCTTTTTTTGCCCGAGACTTCAGAGCAGGCCATTCTCATGCACAAAGCTCGGCGTTTACGCCAAATGACGGGCAACGCAAATATCAAGTCCTGCGGAGACCTTAAGAAGGAAAAGCTCACATTCAAGCAGGAGGCCAGGAATATTTTGTGGTTGCCTGTCGAACTTTGTCTGAGGGAACCCGTGTTGGACTTGGTCAATTTACACTCAGCGTTGTTGTACGCGGTGATCATCTATATTTCGAGGCATTCCCGATTGTCTTTGTCGAAATGTACCACTTCACCCTAGTTGAGGAAGGGGTGGCGTATGTGGGCCTCATGATTGGTATCCTTTGTGCAGTGGCAATGTACATCTGGCACCTCAATCAAAGCCTTATAAAGCCTATCCAAGTTGGAAAGCCCAATACACCTGAATTTGTTTTTGGGTGGAGTGCACTCTTTGGCTCTATTCTCAATCCTATTGGTTTGTTCATTTTCGGCTGGAGCGCCACGCCATCGGCGCACTGGATGGGGCCTATTGTGGGAGGTTTTATCCTCTCAGTTGGCACTTTTATCTTGTTTCAGTCGTATATTGCATACATTGGCTTCATCCTACAAGATTTGCCTCGGCTCTTTCATCCAACACTGTAATACGAAGCATGGTTGGAGGCGCGTTTCCACTGTTTGGATATGTCTTTTACAAGCACACAGGAACAGAAAACTACTCAGTAGGATGGGGATCATCAATTGTTGCGTTTGCGAGTGTGGCGATGATTCTGCTTCCGGTATACTTTTTAAAGTACGGTGCTGGACTACGCGAAAAGACTCTGAGAATGTATGGTGTCATCGAATAAATACGGCGAACAATTACAGTGGGTATAAGCTTTACTCTTTCTTTACGCCAGGGAAGGCTCTGCAGGGCTAGGAGGCTCTTCAAAGAGAGATCGCTGTACCAAACCCGATGTGGCGCTTTGTATGTGACGCTACCTTTTTGCTGGAACGATTCTTGTGGGTAATGATTCGTTGTAGTGAGGTTCAACACACTTGGGCGTATAATGTTGTCTCGACTTTTAGAATTACCCACAGGAGCATATCCAAGTATTGCGCAAATGGGATCTCGCGCAAACCTTGCAGTGAGCAGCCTAAATTCGCCTAGCAGTGCCAACTATTATTAGGACTAGCTAAAATTTGATGTGTCGCTGATATCAACCTATCAAGAAACTTGGGGAAAGAACTCAAGTTTTGATTGATGTTGGGCAACTTCTCGAGCATTACTTCAATTGGTGTGATCAAAGTTTGTCCAGACTAGACTATGTAATTATCATGTACAGTAGGCCAGGCGAAACAATATTATCATGCACAAAGGCACAGTACGGTGATTTTTTTTTTACTGGAGATAGGAGAAAGCCTAGCCAGAGTCTCACGTAGCTGGCTGAATAGATAGCGATCACACATGCCTAAAATTTCATATCAGCCCTGCCCGCGGACTCATTGGCTGCAGAGGTGAAATCTTGGCGCCAGCCTAAACAGGCGAAACGGCACGCGTCCCGATGTTTTATTAGCCCCACACCGTATAAATTCGCCTCGGGATGGAAATTTTCTCGCAGGCCAGGCACTACTCCGCAGCCCCTACCCTGATCTGGTGGTGTTTGCCACATGTGCGCCACGATCCACTCATCATATCCTGCCCGGCCAAAATGGCCTTTCAACTTACCCAATGGTTGGACTTGGACCCAAGAAACCCCCTAGCCGTAAGGGCACTTCCGAGTACCCCAGTGAACTCCAGCACCTTGTCGACCGCTTCGAGAAGGAGCTCACCGTAGACACTGCCAAGCTCAAGAGTATTGTCGCTCACTTTGTCAATGAGCTCGAGAAGGGTCTCACCGTTGAGGGTGGCTCGATCCCCATGAATGTTGCGTGGGTCATGGAGCGTCCCACTGGCGAGGAGACTGGTACCTATTTGGCGCTCGATATGGGCGGTACCAACCTGCGCGTTGCCCAGATCACGCTCGACGGCAAGCGTGGCTTTGACGTCACCCAGTCCAAGTACCCTCTGCCCGAGCACATCAAGACTGGAACCGGCGAGGAGCTCTGGGATCACATTGCTGATGCCATCAACAGCTTTATCCACAAATACCACCTGGCCGACAAGAAGGACCTGCAGATTGGGTTCACCTTTTCGTACCCTGCCACCCAGGCTGCCATCAACCACGGTGTCTTGCAGCGCTGGACCAAGGGCTTTGACATCTCCGGCGTCGAGGGCGAGGACGTTGCCCTGCAGCTCCAGGCAGCTCTGGACAAGAAGGGTGTCCCCGTCAAGGTGGGTGCCATCATCAACGACACGACCGGTACTCTTGTGGCCAGCAACTATGTTGATTCGCGCACTGAGATGGGATGCATCTTTGGCACTGGCTGCAACGCCGCCTACTACGACAAGGTCAAAAACATCCCCAAGATCCAGGGCAAGCTCGAGGACGACATCTCGCCCGAGTCGTGGATGGCCATCAACTGCGAGTACGGTGCGTTTGACAATGAGCACGTGTGCCTGCCGCGCACCAAGTACGACGAGCAGCTCGACAAGGACAGCCCGCGCCCCGGCCAGCAGGCGTTTGAGAAGATGATTGCCGGCTACACTCTTGGCGAGATCATGCGCCTGATTCTGCTCGATGTGCACTCTGAGGGCCACGTTTTTGTCAACCAGGACATCTCCAAGCTCAAGAAGCCGTTCATCATTGACGCCGAGGCGCTCTCCAAGATCGAGGAGGACCCCTTTGAGAACCTGAGCGACACCGAGGCTCTGTTTGAGAAGTTCTTTGACATCAAGACCACCGAGCCCGAGCGCAACTTTATCCGCCGCCTCGCCGAGCTCATTGGTACCCGTGCTGCCCGCCTGTCTATGTGTGGTGTTGCCGCCATGGCTAAAAAGATGGACATGAAGTCGGCCTATGCTGGCGCCGACGGCTCTGTGTTCAACAAGTACCCTCACTTTGAGCCCCGCGGAGCCCAGGCTCTCAAGGAGATCTTTGATTGGGATGAGCCGATTGACAAGCTCCCCATCAAGTGCGTTGCCGCCGAAGACGGGTCTGGTGTCGGCGCTGCCATTATCGCTGCTCTCACCCTGAAGCGTACCTCCAAGGGTCTGAGCGTTGGCGAAAAGGGCCAGAAATAGCTAGCTAGTTAGGTGACATTAAATTCTACTTTGCATCGCCCTCCTTGTACCAGTCCACCTGCACCCTCACGGGGCACGTGGGCATTCTCAAGAGGCGCTTTATATCGTTTAAAACAGCCGGGAGAGCCCTGAGGCGCTCAATGACGATCTTGTTGTTGGCGAGCACCGACTGCTGGTTGGCGCGCACAAACAGCGTGAAATCGTCCTGCGTTCCCTCGGTGCGGCACGAAACAACGTTTTCCTGCACGTGCGCACCGGGGAACATGCCGCCCAGAACGTGCATGACGCTGCCCACGTAGAAGGCCCACCAGAACCGCTGCGGGTCCTGGAACAGGTTCGAAAAGGAGTGGATGATGGCGACCGAGGTCTCGCTCGGCTCGCCGCCCCACCGCTTGTGCAGCGCGATCCCCAGCAGGACGCGCACCTCGTGGCTCAGGCCCTGGACGCCGGTCAGGACGCCGCCCAGGCCAATCGTGAGGCCGAGCGCTGATTGCATGTTGCGCGGGTACGAGCTGTGGACGTAGGCGGAGTTGGTCAAGGCCGGGACGATCCTGTCCCGAATGACCTTGGGGATCCCCTCGGGCAGAGCGGTGGCCAGCACCTTGGCCAGGGCGGGGGCTCCCGGGAGCGCGTAGGCGCGCGTGCTGACCAGCAGCGGGTCCTCTGCAAAGATTTCTGGCGGCATTTGCTGGAAAAGGATGCCCTCGCGCACGCCGTTGCGGTCGTAGAGGATCTTTCGCACCGAGGGGATGCCCACGCACAGGCCGCGCAGGAGCACGACGGTGGCCTCGAAAAAGGCCGCCTTGCGGTGCGAGCCGAGCGTGGCGGCGTGCTGCTTGACGCTGGCATCGACAACGTCCAGCACGTCCTTGCGCGCGCACGAGTACCCCGCCGAGTTGAACGAGCCAATGATGATGGGCGACACCGCGTCCTTGTGGAAGAACTTGGCCACGTAGGGCAGCCCGCGGCTGTGCATGTACACTCTGAGGCCGCCCTCCTCGTTGGCGCAGGCGACCAGCTCCTCGGGCAAGTCCAGCTTGCTGTAGAGTTGGGCGATGGTGGCCGCGATGTCGCGCTCGATCTCGGCGGTGGGCTCCTTGCAGAGGCGGCGGGCTAGCGCCACCCCGCCATAGGGGAGTACGTTGACGGGTCCCCATTTGAGCTCCTGCTCGTCTGTGTAAAATATCCACGACATGTAGACCTTTTGGGCGGTGACCCTGAGGTAGAGCCCGCGCACGGGGTGAAACGTGCCTGCGAGCCCGTAAATGTACGCCTTGAACTCCTCCTGCTCGTCGAGCACCTGGACGGGCCAGTCGAGGCCGGCGAGGATCTCCTCGAGGTCGGCGAGCCACGGGCACTCGGCGAGCGAGAGCCCGATAATCACCTGCCCGGCGTCCGGTTTAACGCCGTACGAGCGGCATATCGCCTTGAACCGGTGCAAACACACCCTGAAATCGGCAATTGCCTGGGGGTCCTTGTGGTCGTCCCAGAGCGCGAGCGACACCTTGTCCTGAAACACCTGGGGCAGGATACGGTCGGTCTCTGGGCGCCGCGAGTTGATGCTCAGGCACAGCTCCTTGGCCTCGACGTGAACAAACCCTTGGAGCATTTCCTGGAGCGGGGCCTGTTTTGCTTGCTGATGAAACTGTTCGGAGGAGCAATTGAGGCCAAAGTGCCCGAGAATTTCTACGATTCGAGCGAGTTTCGCGATGTCCCCGACAACCAGGAGATGTACGTTGGCGAGATTGACGGCGTCACCGCCGGGTTTATCGTCGAGCTGTGCGAGCCCGTGCACCCCGACGACGACCTGCAGCAGGCGTTTGCAGAGCACGTCAAGGACCTGCACACCACGGCCAGCATTGATCCAGAGCTGCCGGTCACCGTCGAGACCACACGCGAGGTGCTGAGCGGCCGCGAGGTGGTTGCGGTCGTGCAAACCGTCGACGACAAGCGCAAGGGCGTCACGCTGCTGGTGTTTGCCCTGTTTAGGCTGCCAGAGCACACCACAGATGTCATTGTCACCGCGAGCGTCGAGGTCGGCGACCGCGAGCTGCTGGGGCCGGCCACCGCCTCGCTCATCAACCAGGCCAAGACGAGCGTGAGCGAGTGCTGCGGTTCGCTCAAGGTGCTGGACAAGGGGTTATTTGCGTAGCCAATGTGCCGAATTTTTTTGGGTAGCCGCAGCAGCATATAAATTATAGACTAATTAACCTTGAACCTTGGGCCGCTTGCGCTCCTCTTCCTCGCGCTTCCACTTGCGTTTGAGCGCATTCGGGCCCTCGACCTCGCGCGTCAAAAACATCAGCAGCGAGTTGCACCGCCGGCCAATCTCTGTCGGAGTCCTGCTCAGAAAATAGAAATCGAAATCAAACCGGCCGCACTGCCGCACCGCGTCGCGGATCTTCTCGTACACCCCGGGAGTTTCGGGGCCAATCTCGTGCAGCTTCACCAGCAGGAACCGGTCCTCGTCCTCAGAGTAGGCCCGCTTGACGCTCGTCATGGGGTACTGGATCTGCAAATCAGACAGCGGCGTGGCGCAGCTCGTCACCTTTTGCTCAAGAATGTCGTGCTGCTTGCTCTGCAGCCGCGCCTTGTCCTCGCCAGCGTCGATTTGCGCCATGTACCGCGGGTAGTCGGCGATCTCCTTGTACCGCTCCAAAAAGGTTGCGTGGTAGCGCCGTACCTCGGCCTCGGGCTTGTCGGCCCAGTGCTGTACGATTGCGTCAATCTCGTGCTTGCCGTGCTGAACCATCAGGCTCAAAAAGTGATGAAAGTCGCGCTTGGTGAACTGGGGGAACCCCTGGGCAATCAGCTGCTGCTTGCGCTCCTGCTCCTCCGCAGTCAGCGGCTCAGCGTTTTCAATCTCGGCATTCATCGCCGCAAGAGACTCCTCGTCTTCGTCGCTCATGTCCTCCTCGGTGACCCGTACGCCCAGCTGCTTGCGGTAATACTGCAGCTCCTTCTCCTGCAGCTGCTCAATCTCGGGCGGAAAGAACTGGAAATCGTGCAGCTGAATGGTGCGAGGGGCCTTGGCCCCGCTGCGCCGCTCCTTCTCGAGGCCATAGTCGACGCGCGCCCGGCGCATGTGGTACTTGCCCGTGTCCTCGAGGGCGGGCGCCGCCGCTGGCTCGAGCTCGGGGCTCTTGACTGTGATGCTAGGCGCCTGGTCGAACTTGAACGTAAACTTCTTTTGAATCTCGTCCAGCCCGTACTCGGAGTACTTGTCGTTGAGCTCCTTGGTGCGCTCCTGGCCGCGCGCCAAAATATCCTCGATGGACTCATCCTTGAACGAGTTCTTCTTGTCGAGGACATTCTGCGCACCGTGCCGAATCATGTTGACCAGCTCCTCCTTGCTCGAGTCGTCCTTCTTCTTGGCAGGCTCACCACCGCGCGCCTGCTGGATCACAAGCTGGTCCAGCCGCAGCTTGCGCGCCGCCTTCTCCAGCACCTTTTCCTCAATAGCATCCTCTGTAACAAACCTATACACAAAGACCTGCTTTGTTTGGCCAATGCGGTGGGCGCGATCCATCGCCTGGAGATCGGCCTGCGGGTTCCAGTCTGAATCGTAGATAACCACCTGATCGGCTGTGGTGAGGTTGATGCCAAGACCGCCTGCGCGCGTCGTCAACAAGAACAAAAACTTTTTAGAGCCGGGCTTGTTGTACTCGTCGATCGCCTCGACGCGGTCCTCGTGGTTGGTGCTGCCGTCAATACGACAGTACTCATAGTCGCGAAGGCTGCAATAGTCCTCGAGAATATCCAGCATGTGGGTCATTTGGGAGAATATCAGCACCCGCGACCCCTGAGCATGCAGCTTTTTGAGCAGCTTGTCCAGCACAATCATCTTGGCCGAATTTTGCACCAAGTGCTCCCCGGCCTCGTACGGAGGGCCTGGCTCAGCTCCTTCAAACAGATATGGGTGGTTGCAGCACTTGCGCAGCTGCATCACCACGTTCATTAGCTTCTTGGAGGGGGCATCACGCTGGTGGCTGGCGTTCACGGTGTCAATCTCGCGCTCTAGAAGGTGCCTATACCACTTAGCTTGCATATCAGTTAGACCAACATAGAGATTGATCTCCTTCTTGGGCAGAAGCGACGTCTCCACGTCCGACTTTACGCGACGCAATAAAAACGGCCGCAACAGTTTGTGCAGCTGCTCGACGATCTCGTTATCGTCCTTTTTCTCGCTAGCCTCTTCGTCCTCCTCGCCAGGCGGCCTGAACCACTCGTCAAACATCTCGGCGTCGCCAAACACATCGGGGATGATAAAGTTGAGCAGCGCCCAGAGCTCGTGCAAGTTGTTTTGTAGCGGAGTGCCGGTGATGAGCAGCCGATTGTGGCTGAAAAGCACCCGCACAATCTTGCTGAGCATGCTGTCTTCGTTTTTGATCCGGTGCGCCTCGTCGACAATCAGGTACTGCCACTGGAACTTGTTGAGGTCGGTCTTTTCGCGAATCACAAGCTCAAAGGTGGTGATGCAAATGTCAAAGTCGCAGGGCAGCAGCCGGTCCTGGATAAGCTCCGCTCTCTCGTGCTTGTCGCCCGAGATCACCAAAACGTTAAACTCTGGGGCAAATCGGTTGATTTCACGCCGCCAATTGTCGAGCGTGCTCTTGGGGACCAAAACAAGGTGTGGGCCCTGGATATTTTTGACCCGTTTGAGATAGAGCAGCAGCGAGATCGTTTGTAGGGTTTTGCCGAGCCCCATTTCATCGGCCAGAATTCCAGAGATGCAATTGTGGTGCAGTCCAATGAGCCAGTTGAGTCCCTCGATTTGGTATTCGCGCAATTTGCCATTGAGCCACGGGGGACTTGCGGTATAGATATCTTGCTCTTCTTGTTCCTTTTTACGGGCTACGCGGGCCTGGCCCAGCACCTTGCGAACAAACGTGTCCTGCTCGGCACGCTTCTCCATGAATTCGACCAGCAAGTCGGAAATTCCGAGCAGATACTCAAAGCGCTTGGTTGCCTCTATCATTTTGGATTTGTCCCTGAGCTCGCGCAAAAGATAGCCGGATTTGGGCTTGACGGGGCGCCTCAGGCTTTTAGGCTCATCTTCTGAGCCGGACTCGCCGCCAGATTGGTTGGGCGACTCGTCGCCCGAGTCGTCGCCCGTTTCTTGTGAGCCCGAGGCCTCGGCGCCCTCTTGGTCCGAGTCCTCGACCTCTGAGTCCGGGGCAGACTCCTCCTCGCTGGAGTCGCCACTATCGCTCAGAGCGGCCCTGGCCTGGGCCGAAGAAACGCGGCGAGACGAGCGTCTGGGCAGTGAGTCTGCGTCCGATTGAGGCTGCACAGACAGTCGTGAGCTTCGCCGAGGCATTTTCTGGAAAGCAGCACCGAGACGAACGTAAGATGAAAAATGCGCTACCGCCGGTCACTGCGCCCTTACCCTGCACATGCAGGGTGTATATGCAGGCCGCATAATGCCATTCATTTTCGAGATTTTTCTAAATTTTTACAACAACCGAGGAAGTGATCCTTTGCGATTCGCTCGCGTAGATTTTGCCATGATACAAGTCATTGGGGTTGCGTTTCTGGCTCACAGCGTTTACTCGGCCCGCGAGAGCTACCACGCGGGGTCCGAGCTGGCAGTAGATGTAAGTATTTGCCGATTGAAAGCACGCAAGTCTAACTAGATTCTGGTGGAAGCGGCTCTGGGCCTCGTGATTCTCGTCGCCGGCAAGTGGCACCGGCTAGCCTTGAGGCCAGACACCGTGGCCGGCGACCTGGCCGCGCGTGAGACAAACGGCAGGAACCCGTTTGTGTTTCTCGAGGCGAGGCCAAACTTTCAGGATATTGGCGCCAAACGCCGCGAGTACCTCCAGTGGAAGCAATCATCTGCGGGGAGTGGGGTTTAGGGTGCGTGCGTCGTAGCCGGGGGCCTTGCTCTTGAGCTCGTCCGCGCGTGCGGCCGCCATCTCCGACTTGAAGGCCTCGAGCGCCTTGGACCGCGTTGTGTGCTTTGCCTCCAGCACCTCGAGAAACGCCTCGCTGTCGCTCTTGATTTGCGCCAGGGCGCTAGTGTCTGCCTTTTCTGGGTGTGTGGGTTTTTTGAACGGGCCCAATGAGACGGGCGTGAGCTTTGCAGCTGCTCCTGTCAGGCCCAGCATTGGTGTAGTAATAGCCTTTGTAGTAGACCCTTTAAGGTGTGTGTGTGGCTTCAAGAGTCCTGACTGATGCTCAAAGTACTCGTTTCGGCTGCAGGAATTTACGCGTCGTTCTTGACGTGGGCCATTCTGCAGGAAAAGGTGACTACAACGCCGTACGGCGCAGACCAGCTCGTGTTCAAGGCCAGCCACATCCTCAATATTGTGCAGAGCGTGCTGGCATGCGTGGCAGGATACATTTTTTTGACGTGGCAGCGCAAAAAGGGCGACAAACGCGCGCAGCAGGCGCTGATCCCCAACAAAACAATCCTAAAAAAGTACCTGTTTGTGGCTGCATGCCAGGCAGTGTCGAGCCCATTCGCCTACGCGAGCCTGGAGTATGTCGACTATTTGACTCTACTGCTTGCCAAGAGCTGCAAGCTCGTGCCGGTGATGGCGGTATCGGTGCTGGTCTACCGCAAGGGGTACCCTCTCTACAAGTACGGGGTGGTCGCGGTCATCACCGCTGGCGTGTGCATGTTTAGCCTCAAGGGCGGGCCCTCGAATGGCTCCTCGAGCTGGGGGCTTTTGCTGCTTGGCGCAAACCTGTTTCTGGACGGCCTCTACAACACCAGCCAGGACGACATGTTCAAAACCTACAAGGTCATCACCGGGCAGCACATGATGGTGGTGATGAATTTCTTGACGGCGGTGATTACCGTTGGCCTGTTTGCGTTTAGCGACCAGACCGGCCAGGCCGTCTACTTTGCTCGCCACCACCCCGAGGTGTACCGCGACGTGCTGCTGTTTGGACTGAGCGGCGCCGTGGGCCAACTATTTATTTTCTTCACGCTCGCCGAGTTTGGCTCGCTGACCCTGGTGACCATCACAATCACCCGCAAGATGGTGTCGATGCTCCTGAGCGTGTTTATGTTTGGGCACCGGCTGAGCGCGCACCAGTGGATGGGCGTGGCGCTGGTGTTTGCGGGGATTGTGGGCGAGGCGGTTCTAAAAAAGTAAAAACTATATCTAAAACTCCTGCTCGTCGCTGGCAATAATGACGGTGTTGATCTTTAGCACCATGCGCGCCAGCTGCGTGGCCAGCAGGAACTGCTGCCTCTTGCCAATAAGCGGGTCAATCACAAACAGCTTCTTCATGTCGTTTGTGCCGGCGCCCAGGCAGTCAATGCCCAGGCTGGGGCAGTTGCTCGCAACCTGCTTGGCCTTGACGTCCGAGACGCTCTGGATGGAGTTGAGGCCAGAGTTCTCGGCGAGTGTGAGCGGGGTGGCATCAAGGGCAGCGCTGAACGCGCGGAACGCGTACTGGTCAATGCCCTTGTGCTTGTCTGCCTCGGCGGCGACCGCCAAGGAGCAGGCAATCTCGGCAGCTCCGCCGCCGTAGACAACGCGGTTGTCGCGCACGAGGTTGCGCACAACGCACAGGGCATCGTGGAGAGCACGCTTGGCCTCCTCAATTACCATATCGTTGCTGCCGCGCACCAGCACCGACACAGTCTTGGGGTTGGCGCAGTTCTCGACAACAACCATGCGATCTTGCACGGTACCAAACTCAATTACCTTGACGGTACCGGCGTGGCCCAGCTTCTCGGGCCTGAGGTCCTCAAAGCGAGGCACGATGCGGCCCTGGGTGGCCATAGCCAGCAGCTCAATCTCGGGGCCGCCGACCCACCGCAGGGCCGGGAGCTTGTTTTGCAGGAGCAGGTGGTTGGCCTCGTCGTCAAAGCCCCACTGGCACACAACGAGCGTGGCCCCCGAGTCCTTGACCTGCTGCACCATCTTGAGGAACGTCTCCTGCTCGTACTGCTGAAGCTTGCGGAACTCCTCCACGCTCGAGATATCGAGCTTGTGCTTTGTCTTGGGCTTGGGCGGCTCGAACGGGCACGTCAGAATGGCGATCTTGGCATCCTCGATCGTCTTGGGCATCTGCGGGTGGGAGAATTCCTTGTCTATGATGACGCCGTGCACAAGCATTGTGTCCCTGAGGCTGCCTCCCGTCTTGCCCTCGACCTTGATCAGCTCAAAGTCCACGTCGCGGCGCTGCTTGTCGGCCACTGTGAGCACGGCGTCCACAGCGATCTGGGCAAACTTTTCCTTGCTGTCAGACACCACCTTGGACCCGAGCGAGGTCTTTGCACTCTTGAGCAGATTGTGGTTCTCATCGTCGAGCTCCACGGTGTCTGCAATCTCGTCCAACCGCTGGACCGCGACCTGGCACGCGTCGTCAAACCCGTTGGCGATTCTGATGGGGTGGATGCCCTTGTCAATGAGCTCTTGCGCCTGCTCGAGCAGCGCGCACGCCAAAACAACAACGCCGGTCGTTCCGTCGCCGATTTCGTCGTCCTGGGATTTCGACAGCTGCACTAAAAGCTTTGCAATCTCGTCCGCCACCTGCATCTGGCCCAGGATGGTCGCGCCATCATTGGTCACGATGATCTCGCCATCCTGAGAAATAAGAATCTTGTCCATGCCGCGGGGGCCGAGCGACGTCTTGACAATGTTGGCCACTGCCTTGGCCGCGAGAATGTGCTTCTTCACCGCCTCGACGCCCGAACTACGCTGCTTGAGACCCTGGTCCCTCACAATAATCAACGGACGGCCCATTTCGTCCTGGGCCATCACGGCATTCGACAGATCGAGCTGGCTCATAGAGGTGCGCACTCTGTCAGCCGGTGCAGGTGAAGAGGGCTTGGTCACGTGATCGTGGGTACAAAGACCAGTAGACGAGTACTCGAATAGAGGTAGATTATTGGCCTTCTAATTTCTTGTGTCCTCTCCTGGACGTCAACATCACGCGCTTAATACAACATTCCACTCCACCCATCACACAAAACCATGCCAGTGCGCCAGCGCTTTGCAAGAGTGAAATCGTGGTTTTCGCGCCCGTCCTGCGACGAAATTGAGGCACTCAAAGCCCGAATTCTCGCCCTAGAGACCGGACAGACAGCCAATTACCAAAAAAACTTTGCTTCATACAGCCCAGACGTGCCAATTGAGTTCGACTCGGGCAATGAGCTCAACTCATTGTTCTCCCCTACCCCGCCCGACGTGACCTCGCCAATGGAGTTCTCCCCCGTCCCCAAACGCCATTCCACTCCATACCATACACCCATGTAATCTAATCCATCTGATCTGATATTTCCATCACGTGACCGGTATAAAACCCTTGCAGGAAAGAAAAAATATTTCAAATTTATTATGGATACTCTTCGCCAGGCCGACGGCACTGAGAGCCTTCAGGTTCTCAAAGACACTGTTCTTAATACCACTGGCGACGTTGATCTCGCCAATCGCTTCAGAGCTCTCTTCCACCTCAAGTCGCTCGGAAGCGAGGGTAACCTCGAGGCGATTGACATCATTGCCGAGGGCTTCAAGGACCCCAGTGAGCTGCTCAAGCACGAGATGGCCTACGTTTTGGGCCAAACTAGGCTCACATACGCTATCAAGCCCCTGGTGGCCGTGCTGGAGGACCAGTCTCAGCAGTCCATGGTCAGGCACGAGGCAGCTGAGGCTCTCGGTGCTATTGGTGACCAGAGCAGCCTTGATATCCTCGAGCACTACCTCAAGAACGATCCCCTCGAGGTGGTTAGACAGACCTGTGAGCTCGCCATCGCCCGTATCAGGTGGGAGCACAGCGACGCGGCCAAGACCGAACAGCTGGAAAAGTCCGAGTTTAGCAGTATCGACCCTGCCCCTCCCCTTGAGGTTGAGAAGAAAAACGTTGAGGACCTGAGAACGCTTCTCAACGACCAGAGCAAGCCTTTGTTTGAGAGGTATAGGGCCATGTTTAGGCTACGCGATATCGCCTCCAAGGATGCTGTCTTGGCACTCGCTTCTGGCTTTGACGATAGCAGCGCCCTTTTCAGACACGAGATTGCATATGTGTTTGGTCAATTGTGCGACCCCGCCAGTGTCCCCGCGCTTGTCAAGGTGCTCCAAAACGACAAGGAGGAGGGTATGGTGCGCCACGAAGCCGCAGAGGCTCTGGGCTCTATCGCTACAGACGATGTGCTGCCTATTCTCAGGCAGTTTGCCCTCGACAAGGATGATGTGGTGAGGCAATCTGCCGAGGTTGCCTTGGACATGTACGAATACGAAAACAGCAACCAGTTGGAGTACACCGAGCTCAAGTAGAGGCTACCTCGGCTCGAATATGATTGATATGTATAATGATAGATGAGATTCAAGTGCAACTTGAAATGAATTGGCAGCGGAATGGCACTCTAATAAATAAGTATGTACTCTAGTGGAGCGGCTACCCAACTAGTTGGCCTGGCGATACCGGTAGTTGCATTTTGTGCAGGTGTAGAACACAGTGGCACCCTCATCAGCACTTCTCAGTTGCAGCGTGTGGAACGCCATTTCGTCATGGCCACACTCGGGACATTTCTCCTTGATGATGGCGCCTTCCTCGACTTCTTCCTCCTCGAGACTGGTTTTGACGGCACTACGTTTTGATTTAAGCACCGAGGGAAACGCGTTTTCGGCAGATTCTGTCACCACCTTAAGGTCGGCGAACTTTTTCGAATCATAGGCTTTGCCACATGCACTGCAGTCGAGGGTTGCAGCCTTTTTGTTGAGCGCGGGTAGCAAATTACCGCAATCGGTGCAAAAAATCAAACTCCCCACGACGCTCATCTTTGAAAGATGAAAAAATAAAAAATTATATAATTAACTTTTCATGGCGACGATAATTCCACCGCCGTCCAAAAAGGCCAAAAGATTGGCCCAGCAGCCTCGCGAGGACGTCCAGGAGATGCCAAAAGACTTGCACAATGTCCGTATCAAGTTTCAGGCCTTCGATACCGGCGACGTCATGCCAGGCACCATCATGGTTCCCGGCGATGCATCTGTGCAGCAGCTCCAGGAACTCTTGAATTCGCTTAAGCAGTCCGATGAGCCCACACCCTATGAATTTGCTTTGCTTTCGGGGTCTGACTCGCTTGACATCAACAATGATCTCTACACCGACGTCCTCAAGCCTAAGATCAAGTCAAGCGAGGATATCCTGACAATTGTATACACCCCGCGCGCAGTGTTCAAGGTCAAGTCAATAACTCGCTCATCGGGGTCTGGAATGGGGCATGGAGCCACCATTCTGGCGGCCCAGTTCTCGCCCAGTAACTCGGCGCTCGTTGTTACGGGAGCAGGCGATGCAACAGCGCGCGTGTGGAACGCATATACGCAAACGCCTACAAAGACAATGTCTGGTCACAGTGACTGGGTGCTGGCTGTTGCTTTTAGCCCCTGCGGCACGCTCGTGGCCACTGCTGGCATGGACCAGACGATTCGTATTTGGGACCCCAAGACGGGCCAAGAGTATGGCAAGCCTCTGCGTGGGCACCTCAAGTTCATCACTAGTTTAAGCTGGGAGCCATTCCACCTTGTTCCAATTGGCTCCAAGCCTCGCCTGGCCTCGAGCTCCAAGGATGGCACAGTGCGAGTTTGGGCTGTGGATCGGGGTGTTTGCGAGTACAGCATGAGCGGGCACAAGGCGAGCGTGTCTTGCGTCAAATGGGGCGGATTCGGTGACATTTACTCGACCTCACACGACAAGACAATCAAGGTGTGGTCCTCAGCCGACGGCCGCCTCGTGTCCACTTTGCAAGCGCACGGCCACTGGGTGAACCATTTGGCACTTAGCACAGAGTTTGCATTGCGCACTGGTCCCTTTAGTGAAAAGAAGATTGATTTGCCAGAAGCCGAGCTCAAGCAGCTAGCCAAGGATAAGTTCAACAAGCTGGCCTCTGTGAGTGGCGAGCAAAAGGAACGCATTGTCACTGCTAGCGATGACTTCACCATGTTTTTGTGGGAGCCTCGCAAAAGCACAAAACCACTTTGCCGCATGACCGGGCACCAAAAACTGGTCAACCACGTGGCGTTCTCTCCTGATGGGCGCTACATCTCGAGTGCTTCATTTGACAATTCCGTCAAGCTCTGGGACGGCAGGGATGGCAAATTTGTCGCGTCGCTGCGTGGCCATGTGGCACCTGTCTACCAGTGTGCGTGGTCGGCAGACTGCAGACTACTCGTGAGCTGTTCCAAGGACACTACACTCAAGGTCTGGGATATCAAGACGCGCAAGTTGAAGAGCGACCTCCCTGGCCACCAGGATGAGGTGTACGCGGTGGACTGGAGTGTTGATGGTGAGCGAGTGGTTTCCGGTGGAAAGGACAAGACTGTCCGGTTCTGGACTCATTAAGCAGTAAAGTTCCATGCACTATTTAAATACTTTTTGATACATTCGCGACAGCCTCATAGGTCAACTGAGTTATGCACATTGCCGGTACGACGCGAAGCAAGGCGGGCCCTAATCCCTTGTAAAACCCATATATGCCCGTATTTTGCCATACTTGCCTCACAGTGATACCAAACGGCGCATTCTTGTACTGCATGCGAGACCGAATCAACTGGTGCGGGTACATGAGGGAAGCGGCAAACGTTTTGCTGAGCGCAGATGCAACCAGGTAACCACCCTTAAAGTCCAGCTCGTTCTTTATAGAGTCATAGACGCTAAAGTGGATTGCCGCCTGAACGGTGCCCATCAGCGACACCCCATAGCCGCGCCAAAACCCGGTAATGCCACTGTTCTTATAAATAAATGCGATAGAGGAGCGCATTGTTTTGTACTGCGGTGCGCTCGACCCTACCATGCGAGTTTTGAGTGTCCATATAGGGCTGGTAGCGAATGAAGTGATGGCCCCGGCGAGAAAAGAGCTAGTCCAAAATTTTACGGGGCCGTGAGCCCCCTGGGCCTCTAGCAGAGTCTGGATCCGTGTGTACAGCCCGTAATACGATCCCCACGCGAGGCTATTTCCCACCAGGTTTGGGCTGATTCCTCGCCAGAGAGATAGGGGCCCCGTGGATCCGAGCTGCTGCCTGATTTTAAGCACGTCTAGCGGATGCGTGACCGCCGTGGACGTGGCACCGGCGAGCAGACCGGCCAATACATCCATCAATGGTCAAGAGTTTGGCGGCCAAAAAGAGGTTTTGGTAATCTATGTACTGGAATGAAAAATTTAGGCCATGAAAGGCGAAAGGAGTCTTGTTAGTGGCTACTCTTGTTGGAGCTTGCAGCGGTACTTACTGAACCAGAGAGGGGCGAGGGGAGCTCTGGGCCCATCCCACGTACACGATGAAGGGGATCCAGCCGAACTGGAGGGTCACACGGCCAACGTCCATGAGCTTAAAGATACGTTCCTGATGTTAGCCCGCGTTACGATCGTATGGAAGCACTTACTTTTGTTTCGTCTGTGAGAGTGAGAGGCATGAAAAGTTTTACTCAGCGGCAAGCTAAAGGGATCTAATATCAAACTAGGCTAAATTAGCATTTTAGGGGCATTTTTCAAGGGCTACTCCGCGAGTACGGCGAAAATGCGGTCGCTCCAAAAGTCCAGCCACTCGTCGCCACGCGGAAGCAGCTCGAGCTGACTCCGGGCAGCCTCTTTGTGGTCAATCAGATAGTCGTAGCCAGCGGCACTCAGGAGCAGATCTTTATCCTTGAGGATCCGAGCAACCACCGCCTCACTCTTGACGAGCCCGGCCTTCTCAAACCTGCCGAGCACGAGCAGTCCATGCCATGGCGTGGCCTGCCAGTACTTCAAGACCGCGTCCACCACCTGCGACTCAACAAGCTGCCCTTGGAGAGCGTCCGCCACGCGATTGAGTATGCGGGATGTGTGCGTGAGCGACCGATTGCCAATGTCGCACACAGCTGAAACAACCACCTTGTTGAAGTGGGCAGTAGCCTCGGTCGCCTCACGGCCGAGAAAGTCGTCCTGAACAGCCGCCTTTGCCTCTGCCAGTGCCTCACTGGGCCGCGCCTCGAGGTCGTCCAGCAACCTTTGAGCTGTCTTGTCGTCCCGGAACTCAAAGTCAGGCGTCTCGGGAATATCCGGAACCATATCCAGGAATTCGTCAGGCAAAACGTCCCGAACACGCTGCGCGTAGCTGAGTTGCACCTGCTTGACAATCAGCTGCTGCATAAACACCCGCTTGGGATGCGCACCGGGCAAGTCAAGGTATTGCGTCCACTCGGGCCACTTCCAAGTGAATGAAAAGTTCGACATGTGGTGGGCAAACCATCCCACAACTCGCCAAAAGATGCGGATATCAAGAGTCTCGCATTTGGCAAACAGAAACCGCACCGCTCTTCCCAGAACGGGCGCGATCGCCTGTGGCGCCATAATACACGCCTCTATGAGGATTGAGGAGTAGTAAACCGGAGGGAAATGTGTATTGGGTAGTTGCAAGAGATGCTCAAGAACCGACCCCACTGCAATATCTTCAACCTTGATGGCCGGCGCTCCATCTTCATGCAGTGCCTGCAGCGAGTCAAACGGCGTTGCCGGAGCGCAGAATAGGTCCTTGTTGAAAAAAAGGTCCAATGTGATGAGCTGGCGAGTGACCTCCTTGCGGTTAAAGTCCATATTCTCAATCAAGCATGTTGCAGTGTCTCTGAGGACACAGCCAAACAGAGTGGCTGGCTCTGGAACAGAGCGTGCTCCATTTGTGGGAGGGTAGAGCTCAATGGCTTGCTGGTTGCAGTGACCAAATTTGAGCTCAGGCACCTGAATGGCCCGGAGACGATGCAGCGGCGTGACTTCTTCTCTAGGGCCCAAAAGATCGAGACGGGGCATAAAACTGGTATCCCAGCCATCTTTGAGAGAGCCTCTTGCAGCCTCCACCACCTGAGAGATAAAGAGGCCCGACTCGCGCTCCTTAAAGGTGTCGACGTAGGCTTGGAGCAGCTTTTCGATACCAGCAACGTCTGCCTGCGGGTGTGAAAGCTTGAGGTACGCCACGGCGTAGAATATCGCCTCGAATATCTGCTCAGATGGATCAGACGCCAGCTCCTCCAAGAGAGTCAAAACAGAGCTTGGCTCGATAACAGTCAGGCAGCAAGCAAGTTTGAGGAAGGCTTTAAGGCGCATTCCATCCGAATTTTCCAGCGCAAGGGAAATTTCATCGCGTACCATGTCGACGACAGCCTCTGCGATGGCGCTGCGGTTCTTGTTTACGTTCTCAAACAGAATAGCCAAAAATGGAACCTTGTGCGGCTGCTCGTAGGCTAGAGCCTTGACCATCTCGAGCACTGAGCCCCAGTTTTCAGGCTCCGAAGCAAGCAGCTTGTCGGTGAGCTCAGAGATCGCATCGGTCACGGTCACCTCACCAGGTTCACCAAGCTCGGCTAAAGCACGACGAATTTGGATAGATGCCTGCGTGTGAGGCGGCGCACGCGGCCTGCTTTCATGGGGCTCGGACCACTTGCGTTTCATGTCAGCGAGGACCGTCCAGGCAAGGTCTGAGGAGTCTTGAGATATTGGGCGCGCTGCACAATGTAGATTGCGTTGATTAAAGCTCTAAGGGGCGCTAGCTATTTCTCGCGGTCATCACGCCGCATGACGCGCAGCTTCGCGGTTTACGCTCAAACAGATCAGATAAATGGCTATATAATGCTTTAAATTCAGAGATGCTCTTGTATTTGAATTAATCCATCAGGGACTTGTTTGCAGGTAGTCTGCCAGCCGGCAGCAGCTCAGCAAGGCTTGCCTTAACTGACACCTGCGGGGTCCCACACACACTCAATTAAACTCCCCCAACGCTGAGATTGTCTTGCCGTAATTGCGCGTCACCAGACCCCTTGGACCCCCTGCCCTCCCCCCTGGGCCCCTTTGAGCGGCACGCCCCTAGCTGCCCCTTCTCTCTGTGGCTGGAGAGGTGGCCGAAGTATCCTGCCATTGCCCCCTGATATTCTCGCTTAATTTCTGCGAGCTAGCGAATATTAAAAAATTGTTTTGTTTTGCATAGTGCTCTATGGATGCCGGCCCAGACATGCGTCAACGCAGCTCTGAGTTTCTAATTTCTTGTTCGCGACTTGCAGTGCAGGGAGTGGTACCAAGGAGGCATATAACGGCAACTACTGTCATCCCTTGGCCCCATCTGCCGAACTTTGCATGCCCGCGCGAAGCATAGATGTTGATGAGATGTCAAAGGGCCTAGTGCAGCGTAAAAAAATTTGGGTAGGGGTCCAAGATCGAGGGCACGCCAGAATATATTTATCCGTGTAATAAAATTGAGGAGAAACATCCAGTGAGGAGGTTGCGGCCCCTTACAAAATAGAATACAACAGTCAAGTGGATTCCCGCTGCTCTAAGGAAGATAGCGAGAAAAAAAATGGCAGCCTTGCTCCACGGATGAACGGCAAGCATCTCAAAACATACGTTGGCTGGCTTGCATATGCATGCATCTTGAACTAATAATATGCACCACTATATGCAGCACTATATGCACTCTATTTTCAGCACCCAGGCTATAAATGAGTTGAACGTATCCTGCTGCTCATGGTTATGAAGGCTGGCTTGTTCTCGTGCCTTGCTATTGCAGCGGCTGCCACCAATTTCAACTCTTCCTCGGTTTTAGACGATCCTACTCTAGTGACGACAACCACTGTTGTCGACTCTTTCACAACATTTTGCCCGTCGCCCACCACACTGACTGCGGGCACAAAGACTTATCTCGTCACAGAGCCTACCACTTTGACAATTACCGATTGCCCATGCACTTTGACCAAGAGCGGAACTCCCAAAGTGATCACGTCTGTTGTGGAGTCTTTTGTTACCTATTGCCCGTCGCCCACCACTCTCACAGTCGGCCAAAACACTGTCACAGTGACAGCACCTTCCAACATCACCATCGCTGCGACCAACGGCCCCTACACAGTGACCGCCACCGAGCTTGAGACCATTACGGAGCATGTTACTGCCACTGCTACTGTCACCACGGACGTCACATTTACCACTGTTGTAGAGCAGTACACCACATACTGTCCCTCGCCAACTACTATCGTGCATGGAACAAAGACGATCACCGTAACAGCTGCCGGCACCGTCACAGTGTCTGACTGCCCCTGCACTATTACCACCTCTGCCAAAGCCTCAGACGTTATCGTGACTACTACGGTCGTTGACCAGTACACAACCTATTGCCCTAGCCCCACGAATCTTGTACATGGTACCAAGACCGTTCAAGTCACTCAAGCAGGCACCGTTACTGTGACTGATTGCCCCTGTACACTGACGAAAACAGTACTGACCACGCCCAGCTCTGCCCCCTATGCCCTGTACAACAACACCACGTACTACACCATGTGGACCTATGTCACTACCCATGTCGTCGATTCATATCAAACCTATTGTCCCGGTCCAACTACTCTTGTTCATGGTACCAAAACAGTCACTGTGACCCAAGCTGGCACGGTAACAGTCACTGACTGTCCCTGCACGCTCACCTCCACTATCTCTGGCGTTGGCTCTAGCACCAAGCCTCCTGCTTCTACCCCCACAGTGGTGCCGCAGTCTTCTGCTGCCGTCCCTTCCACATATACGACGGTCGTGAGCTCATATGAAACGTATTGCCCCCAACCCACCACAATTGTGCATGGTACAAAGACTATTACCGTCACTGCAGCTGGCACCGTAACTGTCACTGACTGCCCTTGCACAGTAACAAGCACATTTGCTGCGATTTCTAGTTCAAGTGCTCCCAGTAGTGCGTCCCCCAGCCCCAATTCAGAGGTCAATACCTACACCACGGTTGTGAGCTCGTACGAGACATACTGTCCCTCGCCCACCACTCTTGTCCACGGCACGAAAACCATCACAGTGACTGCTCCGGGGACAGTTACAGTGACTGACTGCCCATGCACACTCACAGGCACCACAACAACCACCGCTCAAGCCCTTCCTAGCAAATCTCAGGGTGTCACAGTGGTGAGCTCGTATACAACCTACTGCCCCAGACCGACCACAATCGTACACGGTACCAAGACAATCACTGTGACTGCTGCTGGTACTGTAACAGTGACGGATTGCCCTTGCACTATCACCACCGGTGGCACAAATGGTCCATACGTTAGCACTACTGCATCTCTTGTCACTGCACGTGTGGCCACCTTGACCACTTACTGCCCCAGCCCCACAGTGTTGACTTTAGGCACAAAAACGGTCACTGTAACGGCACCCACTACCCTCACAATTACCGACTGCAACTGTGAAGTAACAACAACTGCAGGCGCATCTACCATCGCGGCAGAGAGTACTTTGACCACTTACGTTTCATCTCCTACTACTTTGACTGTTGGTACTCAAACCATTACTGTGACTGCCCCTACTACTTTGACTGTCACTGAGGATGTGACCGCAACTGCAACATCAGAGACGACTCTTACCACCTTCATCGCATCTCCTACTACTTTGACTGTCGGTACTCAAACCATTACTGTGACTGCCCCTACTACTTTGACTGTCACTGAGGATGTGACCGCAACTGCAACATCAGAGACGACTCTTACCACCTTCATCGCATCTCCTACTACTTTGACTGTCGGTACTCAAACCATTACTGTGACTGCCCCTACTACTTTGACTGTTACTGAGGATGTGACCGCAACTGCAACGTCAGAGACGACTCTTACCACCTTTGTCGCCTCTCCCACTACTTTGACTGTCGGTACTCAAACCATTACTGTGACTGCCCCTACTACTTTGACTGTTACTGAGGATGTGACCGCAACTGCAACGTCAGAGACGACTCTTACCACCTTTGTGGCCTCTCCCACTACTTTGACTGTCGGTACTCAAACTATTACTGTGACTGCACCTACTACCCTGACTATCACTGAGGCAGTAGACCCGAACGCGACTTCTGAGACCACCTTGACAACCTTCATTGCGTCCCCCACAACTTTGACTGTCGGCACACAAACAATCACTGTGACTGCGCCTATTACCCTGACTGTGACTGAAGATGCTACCGCATTTAGTGGATCCAGCTCTAGCCCTGGCGGTTCTATTGGTCCAGTTGTATCCAGCGCAACTTCTACTTCCAGCCCCACGAGCTCGACTTCAGCCTCCAGCACTTCCGATTCACGCGGATCGATCAGCACCAGCTCTTCAGGATCCACGTCTCCTTCGTCTGGCTCTGCTTCCGCAACCAACTCCACCTCTAGCTCAACTTCGAGTTCTGGTACTAGCAACAGTGTCGACCCAACGGCTGTCTCAACCAATACCACCTCTTCTTCTGGTTTGAGCTCTACATCAGGCACCTCCACAACTGTTGCCTCAAATTCTACAACGGGCACTGTTTCCCCTACTTTCTCGGGATCAAGCTCAGGGACTACTGTTATCTCTACGAACTCCATCTCAAACACGACCTCTACCTCCGATACATCCGTTAGCACCTCTTCGAGCTCCTCTAGCCCAGCAAACTCTACTGGCTCTGTGGATCCTACTGTCATCTCTACGAGCTCCATCTCAAGCGCCAATTCTACCTCCTCTCCCTCGTCTACCAGCACCTCTCTGAGTTCTGCTTCTAGCGCAAATTCCAGCTCCACTTCATCTGCTAGCTCCTCTACTCCCGCGAATACTACTGGCTCGGTTAGCCCCACTGCCATCTCTACCAGCTCGGTATCGAGTGCGAACTCCAGCTCTAGTTCTACCTCGCCTGCCAGCTCCTCCTCAGGCACCTCTACTCCCGCGAACTCTACTGGCTCTGTTGATCCCACTGCTATTTCTACCAGCTCAATCGCGAGTGCGAACACCAGCTCTAGTTCTACCTCGCCTGCCAGCTCCTCCTCAGGCACCTCTACACCTGCGAACTCTACTGGCTCTGTGGACCCCACTGCTGGTTCCACCAGTTCTAGTTCCACCTCGTCTGCTAGCTTGTCATCGGGCACTAGCTCTACTTCTGTCCCTTCAGGTTCCTCTGTTAGCTCAAACTCCAGTTCAAGCACACCTGTCTCAACGAGCTCAAGCTCCACTTCGGGCTCCAGCTCCGCTCCCACCACAACGAGCTCAATCTCTGGCACCAGCTCACCCATTGATTCCAGCACAGCTTCTAGCTCTAATTCGAGCTCCAACACGCTCAGCTCCACTAGCTCAGGGCCTAGCTCTTCTCCTGCCTCGATCAGCTTAACCTCAAGCTCTAGCTCGGGTTCTAGCTCTTCGAGCTCCGTGCCCACCAGTTCCAGCTCCAGTGCTACGGTAGACCCTACAGTTGGCTCGACCAGCTCAAGTTCAAACTCAAGTTCCAGCGTCCCAAGCTCGACGAGCTCCACTCCTGGCACCAGCACCGTCACCACTAGCCCCAGCTCGAGTTCCAGTGGCCTCACGACTACGAGCTCTCCTTCTAGCGCAAGCTCCAGTCAGGGGTCTAGCACTGCAACCACCTCAAACTCCACCCCAGCGAGCTCCTCATCGAGCTCTCGCACCACGACCACTTCAACACCCGGCACCAGTAGCCCCGCTTCTTCGAGCTCCACCACTACAACGACCAGTTCCAACTCAACTGTAGCTCTTGCAGCGCGCTTCAATACACCTACTGTCCCTGCCTACTATGGGGAGCCTGTGCTCACCTCTATTTAATTCAGTCCTTAGTTTTGAATACTAACTACAATTGAAAGCGTTTTTACTCATTTTACCTAAACCCGCTTGCGCTAAAGCCTGCTTCTAGCCCAAAGCCCCACAGCGTGATGCGCTCACACGCGTGCAGGCCGGGTGCAGACCGCACACAACCCTAGCCCTATTCCCGAGCCCCTTACATATGGCAGTCGGTCGGCCACTAGACATATTCATGCCGTTGGTTGCCTCGCTGCGACGAATTGGTTTCAAAATCACGTCGAGCATATTTGTCTTTTTGTATCTGAACGTTTTGCTTTTTAATGCCTTCATCAATCATTTCAGGGAACACGAGCGTAAAAAAGAGCCAAAGCTGTCCAAGGCCGAGGAGAAGCTCACTAGGCGCTTGGCGTATTATGTCGAGTTGGCAGGCTACACACTCGAAGACCACAAAGTTGTGACTAGCGACGGGTTTGTGCTGGACATGAGCCGTATCATCACGACGCGACCCGGGCCCAAGTACCCTGTTTTGCTGATCCCCGGGCTAATGCAGTCCTCCGCGGCATACCTGACAGCCGGCCCTGACTCTATTGCGCTCGAGCTGGTACGCCAAGGGTACGATGTGTGGTTTGGCAACAACAGAGGAGGCTTCAAGGGTGAACACAGCGAGTTCAACCGCTGGCTCGGTAACGAAATGTGGCAATGGAATATGGAAGACCTCGCACATTATGACTTGCCCAAAATGCTTCAGGTTGTGCTGGACAAGACCGGCTCGCCCCACTGTGCAGTGGCTGGCCACTCTCAGGGCACTGCCCAGACTTTTTTGGCGTTGAGCATGCGCAAATTTCCCGAGCTGGGCTCCAAAATCTCTTCATTTACCGCACTAGCACCCGCAGTTTATGCTGGGCCTCTGATCGACCGGTGGTACCTCAAACTGCTGCGGGTAGGCAGTCACGCGTGGCACGCGATGATGGGTTATGGCCCATTTTTGGGTCCCATGTTCAGTCTTGAGAAGCTTCTCCCGCTCAAAATCAGCTCAAAGTTTGGCTACGCCATGTTTAATTATTTATTGGGATGGAACGACTTTCTGTGGGACAGACGCTACCGCGATCGCAATTTCGTGTTTGCCCCGGTCTATGTGAGCGCAAAGCACATGCAATGGTGGCTAGGAACCGGCGGGTTTGCCGACACAAAGTGTCTTTTTGACGAAGCAGAGCCTCAGTGGTTCGACTCGCAGTTCCCGCCTCTCGCGCTATTTGTGTGCGGCCGCGACGAGCTATGTGACGGTAAAAGGCTCATCAACCGGCTCGAGACCCACGAGAACATCCACCCGCAGGTGTTTTACCGACCCTCGTACTCGCACCTCGATGTTCTCTGGGCGCGGGACACGGCTCAGCAGGTGGCACAGCCCATGGGCAAATTCATATGGGACAATGTTCCCAACAAAGACAAGTGGAACAAACGGATCGAACTAGCTACATAGCAAAGTAAAGTAAAAGCGCCCTCAGGAAAATTTTGGTTTCAGCAAGCCAGGATGTATAGAGCAGCAAACTCCACAAACAAGGCCCTCAACCGCAAATTACAGTCATCTCTGGGTTTAATTTTACTTGGCCTTACGGGCGGACCCGCGGCGGTATATATACTGGTGTTAATCGCTGACTCATCTGATTACATGCGCAGATAGGGCTCGCGCTTGCGCACACCCACTCACAATGCAAACTGGCCGCCGCTGGCACCGAATAGTCATGTCTACTGTGCAAACCCCCACCTGGCGCCAGGTCGAGCTCGGCCGTGTTGTTCTCCTCAACGAGGGCGTCAACGCCGGCAAGCTCGCCACCATTGTCGAGATTATCGATCACAAGCACGTCCTGGTTGACGGCCCCAAAACCGGCGTCCAGCGCCACGGTGCCAACCTCCACCACCTCACCTTGACCCAGTTGGTTGTCCCCAAGATCACCCGCGGTGCCAAGACCAGCACTGTCGCCAAGCAGTGGGTCGCCAACGAGACCGACGCAAAGTGGGAGGCCACCTCGTGGTCCAAGGCTATTGCTCGTCGTGCTCGCCGCGCCCAGCTCACTGACTTTGAGCGCTTCCAGGTCCTCGTGCTTAAGAAGCAACGCCGCCACGCCATCCGCAAGGCTGTCGCCAAGGCTTAATATATATAATATAAAAACTTGCGCATTTATGATGCTATTTCAGTTGGCGTCTTGGTCTTGAGCTGCAGGGCGTGCACACCATTCTCCTTCTTGAGCTCCGAGTCGAGCAGTGAGTACACCATGCGATGACGCTGCGGCAACGTCTTGCCTTCAAACTCACTGCTCACAATCTCCAGCCTAAAGTGCGACTCGGTGATGTTTGACGAGCCTCGCATTGCCGCGTGGTGCGCGTGCTTGTGGCTGTCGTTGTGAATCTCCAACTGAGAGGGCTTGAGAGCCTCAGTCACAAGCGCCCGTATCCTGTCTGCTGTAGGGGTCGACATGCTGGAAAACCGTCTCATGTAAGACCTGCCAAAGTCAAACTAATTTATGTAACCCCAAACATGCTCAAACGTCTTTAAAACAAATTGTGTTGTAAACAATGTGGCATTGAAGAGATAAGCCCTCAGACAGCAGGGCTGTGGACTGTAAAGCCAGGCCATTGCCTGGCTATTCTGTATCTCAATGCAATTCACTCCTTTCGTTCTCGCTCTTTTCTCTCTCGTCTCTGCTGCTGATCACAGCAACGTCTATCTCCAGGGTGCTCACGCTGGCATGTTCAATGCCCAGTAGGTCCAGGACGCCTTGAACAACCAGATCAAGAACGACCCTGCCCACGCCAACGCTGACCGCTTGAGCGCCTACATCACTGGTGCCGACTCTCAGATCGACAACTCTATTGCCACTGTCTCCCGTGCCCTCGCACCCTTCACCGGCGGCCTGTCCATGGCCATTGGCAATGCCCTGCTTGGTCCCTATCTTCAGTCTGTGACCAACGGCGCCGAGGTGATGCTCGCTAATGTCATTGGTGGTGGTATGGACCGCGCCAATGCCGCCCAGTACGCCCGTCTTACCGGCGACTACTCTCGTCTCGCCGAGTTCGCTACCAAGAACAATGTCGACGCTTCCAAGCTTATCAACTTGAACAAGCAGCTCGCCAACTCCCTGCCCAAATAAGTCACACCCCTTTTTTCCTAGTAGAATATTTTTAAATTCCAGCATTCAACATGACAAGCTAGAGGCCCTGGAGCCTGTGAACTGACAACACCAGCAATGAGATGGGTTTTCTAGTCCCATTGGCTCATTGAATTGACTTTTATTTCAGATATCGCAATCTTCTGGCATTTACTTGATTGTGATTTCTGCAGAATGCATTCAAGATAACACACCCATCAATGGTGTATATGTAGATTGACGTGTGTACTCGCTACTCTGAACAAATGAAAGGCCTCCAAAGACTGCTCTTCCTTATCTCAATTGCCTTGTCTAATTCTGTAAAGAGAGCCATCAAGGTCACTTAATACCAATGCGCCGCACTCGGTCAAGAGTGGCCTAAAGAGTCTAAAGAATTTTGCCTTGTAGTCTTATCACCAAAAGTAGCCACTGGTACCCTCTATACACATTTGAAGTGAAATCTACAACCTAGAATGGACCTCTCCACCACGACGAAAGTGAAACATCTACCGCGGCAAAGACCGAAGCTCAGTGTCTGCTCGCACACCTCAGGCATGACATTTATAGCTCAAATTAGGCAGCAAATGATGTGCATAATTGAAACAGGGGTATTTTTGTGCTTTTCCATTTCAAACCTGTCGCTGGTCCAAGGTGGCCCGGGTCATGGCGTCAGATCACGCAATGTGGACTTGAGCGCCGCAGCCTGCAGTAGATTGAATGCAAGATTCTGTGCATAATCTCGTCAATTTGTGTGAAAAATTAATTGATGGACCGCCCGCCTCGAAAGAGATAGTATGGGCACCGCTTCAAGTGCGCAGGGATACAAAGTGGATTTAGGTGTAATAAAACAGGGCAATTGCTCAAAACTGAGCAATTGCTCCCTAAAATGTGCAATACGGCTGCAAAGTTGCTCCAAATCTTGGCGTTTTTTTAAATTAGGATGTCATGAGGTGCTACCTTGGAAACATATTCGAGCAATTGACTTTATTTAGTAGCAAGATATTTGCTTGGATCAGGTGCTAATTGATTTTCTGACAGGAAAACGCACGCTGCATCAAAAACCCGATTTTGTGTCAGTGCACGTGAGTTGGCGACGTTATCTGGGTGGACATTTTTGTCCGAGATATGTGTTAAATGTGAGTATTCACAACTTTTTATATACAGACCCAGAAGCATGTCTGACTGCACGGAAAATTTCATCGATATATTCACTGGATTCGACTTTATGCTGAGCGAGCGACCTGCAGGGGATATGCAGGTGCCATGCGTTTATCACTATAAAGCTGTAGCGATATTCTCATGTTGGCATGGGTTTTCTCGATAACGTCCAAAAGTCTCTCACCAAATTGAAAGCCAGCGACCACCTTAGGGGGAGTGGCGACGTGACTTTGGCGCCCAGCGAGCAGCCAAGCGAGGCCGACTACGACGAGCAGTATGATCCAAGTAATAAGCAAAATGCTGGCGGTGTTAGTGTTGAGACTACCAACACGTATTCTAAGCATGTCTTTGAGGACCCCGAGATTGCGAAATTCTATGCCGACCTTTATGAACAGTCGCAATACGAGTGCCGTGACCACTTTGACCCAAAGTTCTACTGGGAGCCCAAGGAGGAACGCAAATTGCTGCGTAAACTTGACTGGTACGTCTGCTTTTGGGCCTTTATCATGTTTTTCGCTCTCGACGTGGATCGCTTCAATTTGGCAAATGCCACTACTGGTACCATCTTGAAAGATCTGAATCTCACAACCAATGACTACAATATGGGAAATACCATCAATCTAATCTTTTTCCTCGCCGCTGAGATTCCCTCGCAATTGGTTTCGAAAAAGCTCGGCCCGGATATCTGGATCCCCATTCAAATGGTCGCATGGTCGTTGGTTGCCATTTTCCAGGCTTTCATGACAAACAAAGCTGGGTTTTTTGTCACTCGCGCCCTTATCGGCATGTTCGAGGGTGGGTTTATCCCCGATATTGGCTTGTGGATGTCATACTTTTACACTGCGCCTGAATTGGCAGTCCGCATCAACTACTTTTACATTGCAAACCCATTGACCAGCGCTGTCTCGTCACTCTTTGCCTACGGTCTCTATCACCTGGAGGGTCACGCGGGATGGAAAGGCTGGCAGTGGATTTTTATGATTGAGGGAGTGGTTACTTTGACTATCGGTATTATTTCCTTCTTCAAGATGCCACCTTCTGCTGTTCAGACTCGCGCGTTCTGGCGTCCCAAGGGCTGGTTTACCCACCGTGAGGAAAAGATTATTGTTAACAAAGTTCTTCGCGATGATCCCGCCAAGGGCGATATGCACAATCGTGAGGCAATCACGTTGAAACTTATTTGGAAAAGTGTTTTGGACTGGCAGCTTTGGCCTGTCTATATCAGCCGTCTATTTATCGATATTCTCGGCTCTCCTCTCAAAACGTATTTGGGTATTATTCTCAAGCAAGGACTTCACTTCAGTACTCTCAATTCGAATTTGCTCATGATTCCTCCTCAGGTCGGTGTTATCATCACTATGCTCAGCCAGGGTCATATTGCTCGCTGGACCAAAAACATTGGGTTTCCACTTTCAGTAAGTGCGCTATGGTTTATCCCCTGCTTGGCTGCTCTCAGGTGGTGGCCTGGCTTTTTGGTCAATCAATGGGGCAGCTATGCCCTCATGGTCGTCACCCTTGCCGCACCTCCCTCTTGGGGGTTGACGATCGCTTGGGTTGGCGCGAATTCCAATTGCGTGCGTACCCGTACAATCTCGGCTGCCCTTGTCAATGTGGCCTCTCAGCTTGCCAGTATTATTGGCAGCCAAATGTTCCGCAAAGATGATGCACCTCTCTACCACCGTGGTACCGGCCAATTGTTTGCCCTGGCGGTGACTGCATTCGTGGTGACGGTTGGTGCACGGTTCTTCTACAAGTACCTCAACTACAAGCGTGACAAGGAATGGAACGCGCTCACTAGAGAGCAACAAAACGACTACACCATCAACACAAAGGACGAAGGATGCAAGCGCCTCGACTTTAGGTTCACGTATTAGTCTATGAGTATTTATAAATAGTATTGACGCGTTGGCGTACAACTTCAAACCGAGACGGAGCACATTTCGGCCTCTTTTTCGAGCTGTGGTTCTTCCTGGACCTCGGCCTCGGTCTCTACTGGGACCAAACCGAAGTACTTGACACGAATTTTCCAGATTGCGTGCGAGGCAAAGATACCCAGCTCGAGAACTAGCACAACAATGTAGAGAATCATACCAAGATAGTCTTTTTCTCCCGGCTGTACGGCAACCGACGCAAGACTGAAGATGGCGCCGCTCGAATCCATGGTCAAAAAGACAAAGTTAAAGCCAATAGCGCGGCCCTTGTGCTTCCACATCTCGAAATATGGAGGGAGCAGACCAACCCCTAGCAGGACTGCAGCAATAATGCCCACAATAAGCAAGGGGAAGTGGATCCCGCGGTCTTGCAGAGGCCTCAGAGTCAGAATGAGGGCTGCCTCAATGCCACCGCAGGCAGCAGTAAGCGCTGCAACAATCGCAACGACCTTGGGCCACCCAAGCTGGACAGGTGGGTAGAACAGCGTCTGAGCAAACGCAATGCAACAGAAAAAGTAAAACAGCTGAGGCTGAATCTGGAGTGGCAGAGTGGATCGCTGCCCAATAAAATATGCGCCAAAGGGCACTGCACTAACAACCCAGAGAAGCATCATCAGTGGAGGGAAGCCCGTGCAGTCCTTTCGTCTCCAATTAAACCAGATTTGCGGAATTAGCTGAATACACCATAGCACGGTACCAATTGTACCCAGAATAGTGGCTGCCTTGTCCGATTCCATTGTCTATGGAAAATTCGAGCCGTGCTAATTTATATTACTTTTCGTGCCGCAAAACGTGACTCAGGTCGGCCCAAAAAGGTAACTTCAAGAGAGCTGGCGGCTAGAAGCTGAGTGTAATTTAGGGTGGTCTATGGTTTGGGGCCGTTATTTGTGAGGTCGCCGGGCGGTTGGACCCACATCTGCACAAATTTGCGACGCTTGGTCCTTCCCAGTTCGTAAGTCACGTGAGAAAAGATAGCCAAACTTGCAATGGCAAAAAATTTCAAGAAACCAGGACGGGGGAGGGGAATACTGCGGCAATTGAAAGCGGCGGTCTGCTCCTTATTATGAGCAAGTATCTGACAGTCTAAATTCATGCAGGAACATCCGCATGCACAGCACGCATATGCACGATTGCATCTAAATACTTTGCAATTTATCAATGGGTGGACTTGTATCCGCCAGGTAGCGCAGGCTCGGCTGTGCGCGGGATGATGTTGCGCGTCCAGTTTCCAGTGGATTTCGAGTAAATGGTGACATAGATGGTGGAGGTGCTTGTAACCGTTGTAGTTTCGTCAGAGCTGGATACAAGGGTGCTTAGATTGGCTGTGTAGGACGACTGGGGACAGCATTTGGTGACAACCCAAGTCATTGTAGCTTGGTAGGGCGGGGTATAGTTTTGGAGTGTGACAGGGAACTGGCAGAGGATCGCCAAGCAGGAACTGAGCAGCGAGGTGAGCTGAACCCAAATCATAAAGTCAGATGAGGAAAGAAAAGAGCCCAACCCAAAGTGACATTGTGGTGAATTAGTGCATATGCATCAATGTGGGTCGATGTGACAAACACTGAAACCCGCCCCCGGCTCGAGACCGCCAATTGATCCGGTAGCTATGTGAGCATGAAGAAAACAATTTTTGGGAAAATCTCGATCGCATATGTTTGCAGACAAACTCCGCCCCAGTTTACATCATCATCACACATCCATGAGCAGTGAGCCGTACGACCCTTATATTCCTGCTAGTAGCGCCCGCGGCGGCAGCAATACCGCGGCAATCCAAGCCCAGATCGACGACACTGTGGGCATCATGCGCGAGAACATCAACAAGGTGGCCGACCGTGGTGAGCACCTCGACAGCCTCCAGGACAAGACCGACAACCTCGCAGTGAGCGCTCAAGGGTTCCGCAGAGGTGCCAACCGGGTGCGCAAGCAGATGTGGTGGAAAGATATGAAGATGAGGCTATGTCTGATTGCCCTGGTTATCATCATCATCATTGTTGTTATTGTGGTCCCCGTGGCAACGCTTGCCAAGTAGTATGCTAAATTTATTCTCTTGTTTTATATTTTTCATGGAAGATAGCTCCTTGATTTTGGCTTTTTGTAGTGCAGGGTGAGCTTTACGACTCCGGTAAGGCCAATGGCAACCAAAACGAGCTTGAAGATGGTGTACCAAAAGCGCGACTCTGTCTTGTCCTGGCCCGCGAGCTTTTTCACGGGAATATGGTGGCCTGGGCTGATGGGCGGCAGCCGTCTTGCCTCGATCTTTGTGACCACATGCGACGAGGCCAGCTGGCCGGTGGAGGCGCTAATTGCAAGGTACCGTGCTCCGTCGACATTGAAGGGCTGGTCGATAAACGTTTCCCACAGGTCATTGCGGTAATTGAGCGAGACCTGGATATTCCCGCCCTTTTGTACTCTTATTCTCAGCAGCGAAACATCCTGGATTGCATTGTAGATTCCTCGAAGCGAGGCAGAAGCCAGCTCATTTGCCAGCCCGTCGTGATCAATGTCGTAGGGCCGGGAACCATCATTTTGGCTGAGTACGAGGTAGGGGAAGGCCTTTCCCGGTCTATTATTGCGGTACGTGTCAATAACGAGCCCTGTTCCCTTTAGTCTGTCCTGGACTCCAAATACTGGGCCCTCGCGTAGACCACCCTCCTTTAGGAGCCAGATGGCCAGCCCGTCGCCGTAAAGAGTACGAGCTTGGCCACTTAACCGGAATGCTACCTCAATTTCGAAATCGTCCGGCAGCGCTCCCTCCCTACTAACGATATATCCACGCTGGCCAGGGTAGTCGCCAGTCAACTCGAGGCCCGACTTTGAGAGAACGGCCGACCCACCAAACTCAAAGTTCTCATTGTGAAAATCGTGATCGAGATACGGCTCACTAAATTTCAACTGGGGGATGGCCCAAGTGACGGCAAACAGCGCTAGCTGAAGCAACAACATGATGACTGGCGGGCTCGGCGGGCGCGGCTAGGGCTGGCAATGGGATCACTAGCCAACAGTGGAACGTTTTTGCGGTGCGCAGTTGAAAACAGAGCGGCGGTTGTCCGCGTCACGTGCGTTACCCCGCAATGCATGCCATGCGGCCGTGCGGGACCGCGTGGTTTGGGGGCACTGCGCGCACGAGCAATAGCCTTTAAAGCCACTTGAGTCTGGGCTCAGCATCACAGGCGCGGGCAGACCCTCGGCACGAGCCCTGGCAGCCATGTGCATGCGGTCGACACACCGGGCCGCGCTCGGTGCATATCCTAACCCTGCATGCATATATTCCCCACACCCATCTAGTCTGACCCTCTACACAAATGTACCGTATCCAGCGTGCAAACTTTGGGCTGCGCTCGCTCAGTACCCTCAAGGAGGAGCTCCGTAGCGTCATTCCTGCCAAAATTGAATTGCTCAAAAAGGCAAAGGCAATTGGCGACAAGTCACTTGGAACTGTTGAGGTGGCACAAACTTTGGGCGGGATGCGCGGCATCAAGTCGCTCGTCTGGGAGGGCTCCTTCCTCGACGCCAACGAGGGCATCCGCTTCCACGGAAAGACCATTGCAGAGTGCCAGGAGCTGCTCCCCAAGCACAATGGCAAGGGCGAGATGCTGCCCGAGGCGATGTTTTGGTTTGTGTTGACGGGCAAGGTCCCTTCGCAGGATCAAATCAAGGCCTTCTCGCAGGAGCTCGCTGCCAACGCCGCGCTGCCCGACTATGTTGAGAAGCTGCTCAACTCGCTGCCCAAGGAGACACACCCCATGACCCAGTTTGTGATTGCGGTCGCTGCGCTCAACAATGATTCCAAGTTTGCAAAGGCCTATGAGCAGGGCATCAACAAGACTCAGTACTGGGAGTATGTGTTTGACGATAGCATTCACCTGCTGGCCAAGCTGCCCGCGATTGCCGCGCGCATCTACCAGAATGCCTATGGTGGCGGCGGGGCGCTCCCCGGACAAATCGACCCCGAGGCCGACTGGTCTCTGAATTATGCCAACCTGATGGGCATGGGCCAAAACGAGGGCTTTGTCGACTTGCTGAGGTTGTACTTTGCCCTTCACGGAGACCACGAGGGCGGCAATGTCAGTGCCCACGCCACTCACCTGGTGGGCTCTGCCCTGAGCGACCCCATGCTGTCGTACTCTGCCGGTTTGGCCGGGCTGGCGGGGCCGCTCCATGGACTGGCAGCTCAGGAGGTGCTGAGGTTTGTGCTGGACATGAAGTCCAATATTCCCGAGCAGTACACAAAGGGCGATGTGTCTGACTTTTTGTGGTCGACTCTCAAGAGCGGCCGCGTGATTCCCGGCTATGGCCACGCCGTGCTGCGCAAGCCCGACCCGCGCTTTGACGCACTGATGCGGTTTGCCGACGAGCGGCCCGAAGTTGCCTCGGACTCGGTGTTTAAGCTGGTGCGCGACCTGAGCGAGGTGGCCCCTGGCGTCTTGACTGAGCACGGCAAGACCAAGAACCCGCACCCCAATGTGGACTCTAGCAGCGGCGTTCTTTTCCACCACTATGGCATCACAGAGACCAAGTACTACACTGTGACGTTTGGCGTGTCGCGTGCGATTGGCCCGCTTGCCCAGCTTATCTGGGACCGCGCGCTTGGTCTCCCCATTGAGCGTCCCAAGAGTATGACTTTGGAGAAGATCATTGAGGCTGCCAAGTAGATTTAGTTTTATAGCTAAGAGGGTGGCTTAAGTGGGAGTGTTATGATTGTGGCTCTTTAGTTTCAGTCTCTTTGGTCTCTTGAGGTTTGGTCTCCACCTGATCCTGATCACCCGCCTCTTGCTCAACGGTAACCTTGGCAATCTGCTGAAGATTATACCTCTCGTACTTGTCATAGCTCGCACCAACCACACTCAGGCCTATTGACGACTTGAAGCACTCCACGAGCACCAGCCGGTCGTACTGCTTGAGATCAACCTTGTGCTCCTGGCCAACAAGCCGGGCGACCGCCTTGATAACATCTTCCTTGACCATCTGGCTATTGCGCACAATTGCCCTGATTGCAAATTTCAGGCCGGGGCGATCAAAGCCCGCCCGTATGACCGGCTCAAACTGCTCAAGGTTTTCGAGGCTAGCATGAACAAGGCTCTGCACCGGCGTAAGCTTTTGGGCATAGCGAGTGCGCTGGTCCCCCGAGGCGGCATCTGTGCACATTTTTTCCACCAGCGAAACGGGGTCGGTCTCGCCCTTGAGACGCACAAAGATCACGCACTCGCAGCCAATCAGGTGGCCCTCCACGGCCTTTTTTTCGCCCAGCGCAGCCACCTCGGCGGCGATATCGTCCTCAATGTCCCTGCCCTCGGTCTCGGTCTCGGTCTCGACCGTCTCAGACCCCAGGTACTCCTCGATCAGGGGCACGAGCTCGGAGCGGGTTCCCAGCTCCTTGCGCCGCGCACAGGTCACAAAGATGCCCTTCCAGCCGGGCTCGAGCGTGGTAAATGCCTTGATGCGCTTCGAAGTGCCGCCAGGGCCTCCGCCTTTACGTTTTCCCATCGCTAGAAAATATCTAAATCTATCTAAGCTTCTTGTACTGGACGTACGAGTCGCGCTCCTCGAGCCTCAGGGCGATGTCGCTGGGCTGGAAGTCGCTAAAGAAATACTTGAGCGTGTACTCGATGGCCGCGCAGAGGCCGAAATCGAGCAGCATCATCCCCGTCAACAGGGTCTTGAACGCGGTTGTCATGGGGACGAGCTTGAGCTGCTCGTTAAGCTCGGGCATTAACTCGGTCGCTCCGGCAAACGCGAGCCCGGCAACACCAAGGATTCCATAGTACATGCCCTTGTTCTCGGTGATGGCCTCGCGGAACGGGCGGCCCTGGTAGTTGATGGCAAACGTCGAGATCTGCTGGATCAGCTGCAGCAAGTAGATGGCTGTGTTGAGCAGGCTGGGCTCGAACTTGGCCTCGAGGTCCACTTTTTCAATCTTGGGCTCGAGCTTGTACACGGCGTTGGTGACCACAATCAGCGTGGTGATGTGCACCGCAAACTGGCCCAAAATCGACCCCATGATGTAGGTGTTGAAGATGCCGGGCTGCGGGCGCTCCTTGCTGAGCTTGTCCACGGCCTTGGCGCGAGAAATAGACATAAAGCACACGCTCAGCAGCAGCCCAGAGATGGTGCTCTGGCCGTCGCCAAACTTGATGCCGGCAAAGTAGAGCACGCTCAGCGAGTAGGCGCTGATCAAACAGTTGAGCGCAAGAATCTTGTACATTTGGATCGTGGCCACCAGCGTGCAGCGGCCCTGCCTGATGATGTGGGTAACCGCGCTCACGTTGGCGAGCTTGGAGGTGATGGGGGCAGCCACAGAGGCGTCGCCGAGCTTGAGCGAGGGCGCCTCGGCCTCGTCCTCCTGAAGCATCTCGGTCAGTTTGTCGGCGAGCTGGGTGGCCTGGTGGTTTTGCAGGGCCTGCTGCTGCGGGGTAGCGAGCGCGGCAATCTCGGCGCGGGTCTTTTCATCAACAGTGCCGCCCCTACTCTCGATCGCCTTGACATAGTGCGGGTTGCTGGGCCCGGGCGGGTAGAGGTGGGCGATGGCCACGGGCACCGGGGGCGCGGGCTTGTTCCAGCGAGCGAGCAGCTCGGTCTGCTTGTTGTATACAGTCTTCATAGCCTCAAACCTGGCGTTTTCATTGATCTTTTTCATGCCCTCCTCGGTACCGTTGAGCAGAGCCACACCCAAATGGGCCTGCTTGAGAGCGCCCACGTCGTTGGTGCCGTCACCGCACATGAGCGTCATGTAGCCCAGCTTTTTAAGAGTGGTGAGAATAAACTCCTTTTGGGCAGGAGACACGCGCGCGTACACCCAGGTGTGGCGGATCAGGTCGGAGATGTTGGCGTGCTCTTGCAGACGGCCAAGGGCCGTGCCGCTCACGCAGAGGTCATAGTTTTTGAAAACAGAAATGTCGATCGGGGCTCCCACGTCCACGGGGATCGTGGTCTCGCCGTCAATAGACTGCCACACGAGCTCGTGCACGCCATGATCGGGGGTGTCGAGAATCAGGGTCTGGCGCTCGACAATGCCGACCTGGTCGGCAACCTTGACGGCAGTCAGAGGGTTGTCACCAGTGATCATCACAGTGCGGTGGCTCGACTCGTTGAGCATCTTGATGGTTGCAACGGCATCGTCCTTGAGGGGGCAGTGGAACACCAAAAAGCCGGCAAACTTGAGCTGCGTCTCTGCAGACTCACGCGTGTAGGCATTGATGCCTCCCTTGAGTGTAATTTCCTTGTGGGCAAACGCCAGCACGCGGCTGCCGTTACGGGTGTAGTGTTTGTAGGTTTCTTCGTACGAGGCGGGGACCTCGGTCAACATCTTTTGGATCGTTTCAGGGGCGCCCTTGGCGGCCACAATGTGGGAGCCGTCGGCGAGCTGGGCGACCGAGGACGAGCGTTTAAGCGCAGACGAAAACTGGAACCGTTTGATGATCCGCAGCTTGTGCTTTTTATCGGCAGAGGTGACCCAGTCGTTTTTGCCCACAGTCCATTCAATTCCCTTGAGGGTGGTCTGTTCCATGGGGTCGCCCACCACGTCGCCGTCCTCGAGCAGGACGAGCGCGTGCGCGGCGGCCAGGGTCGTGGCAGACTCGAGCGGCAGCTCGCCGATCTTGACGAGCTCGAGGCCGGGCTTGAGGCCAGCAACGCCCTCCACAATCAGGTCCTCAGCGGTGAGAGTGCCGGTCTTGTCAAAGCAGCACACGTCGACGCGGCCAGCAAACGGGATACGGAACGGCTCGGTGCAGTAAATGTAGTATTTGCCAAGGGACGAGAGGGCCGAGTTCACCGACAGGGTCAGCTCCATGGGCAGCTCCGGGGGCACCACCGAGGTGATGATGAGAATACAGTCGAGCAGCAGCTTGGTGCGCTCGCGATCGGCCTTGACGCCTTCAGTCCAGACGTACCACGAGGCCGCGATGGCAAACACAAGCAAAAACAAAATGAAAAAGTACGCCTCCTTGTTGCCGGCGCCCACGCGCTCGGTGGAGAAGATCATCACCCGCACGAGCGAGCCCTGGGAGGTTTCAAAGCCGGTGCGGATGGCTGTGCACACGGCGCCTCCATCGGGAGGAGCGGGGAAGCTGAGGCTGTCGAGGTCCTGAGGCAGCGAGGTTTGGAGCACCTTTGTGCCGCCAAACAAGAGACTATTCTTGTCGACACCCTCTGCGTCGAGCAGGGCGGTGGCGGGGCGAGTGCCCACGCTCTCCTTGAGAAGAGGGGTAGACTCACCGCTCAGCATGGCCTCGTTGACGATCGCGGTACCGCTCAGTAGCAGCAAGTCGCAGGGGACGCCCGAGTCCTCAGGGGTGCGGCCCACGCTCACAATATCGCCGGGCAGGATGGCGTCGCTCTGGATCTGGACCCACTTTAAGTCGCGAAACACATAAATCTCATACGGCTTGATGTTCATGCCCCTGAATTCGAGCATGGTGCGCTGGCGCTGCCACACGACGGTGCTCTCAAAGCCAAACACCATCACCAAATTAAACAGCGAGTACCACCACATATCGTCCATGAACCACAGGGCGATGCAAAACACTTGGAAAACAAAAAACGGGGCCACCGCGTGCTCCTTCCAGAGCTCGGAAAAGGTGGGCACGGGGATATCAAACTTGTTGGGCCCGTACTTTTTCAACAGGGCCGGCAGGTCGCGCGAGGCGTGGCCGCTAGTCCTAAAGGCGCCAATGGGCTTTTGCTCGTCGACCATAAACACTGGCGGGCTAAACACGTCCTCAGCGGCGTCGTAGAGGTAGCGTCGCTTTTGGAAAACAAAAAAGGTCTCGCCGTTCTCGCGCTGGATGTCGATAATGTCGGCCGATCCGGCATTGTCCAGCGGCTCGAGCTTGATGAGCGCGCTGGTCGCCACCGCGGCGCTCGGCACCGTGCTGAACTTTTCCTTGATGTCGACGTTCCAAAACTGCATCAGCCACAGCAGCGCCTGGAGGCTGACGATGGTGCCAAGGTACACGTACGTCCACTCTTGGCCCTGGATGAGCTCGTCGTACTTGGTCAGGTACACCCACAGGAACGCCGGGTAGAGCGCGAAAAAGGGCCACACATAGGGCCTGAGCACGTCCGGGCGCGGGTTGCAGAGCTTGGCGCTCTTGACTCCGTGCACTTTCATGTCAGATGGGATGGGGAGGATGGGGGGGGCGATGACTGTATGTTTTCTAGAAAACCGCAGTTGACGGTTGATGAAAAGCGGGCGGTTGTGGGAGCCGCGAGCGAGCAGCTCAAATCGCGCGTTGGCGAGTTTTACGAGACGAGCTCGGGCGTCGTCCTCAAGAGCTGGCTGAGGCGGCAGCTCGAGGAGCAGGTGGCCGCGGCCACTGAAATTCTCACCGTAGAGCAGCTGGCCGCCGAGCAAGACACCAGCATCCAAGCAATCAGGGACTGTTTGCCCGAGTACACATCGCCCATCTATGGGCCTCGAGTTTTGGACGGCATTGCGAGATCGGTGCCGCGCGACCCGCAACTCGTGGTTGATTTCTGCCGTGCGCACTCAATTACCGTCCAGCTCCTCAAGCAGCTCAGGGGCGTCTCGATCGTGGGCGAGTGGGTGCTCCAAACCGAGGCCCTGCACGCGCTGCAGGCAGAGGTCGAGGGCCTCGTCAAGAGCAGCGAGCCGGTCGCGCTGCCCGACAATGTCTTGACTGATCATATTGTACAGCGGGCAAACGTTGACGGTCGCTACGACAAGCAGAGCCGGATTTTCACTCCTCGAGTGTACCACCAGCAGCAGCGGCAAAAGGTCTATGAGCACCTGCTGGAGCGCGGCACGCTCACCTCGCAAGAGCTCAAACCGTTTGACCTGGAGAAATTTGCCAGGAGGTTTGGTCTCAAAACCACCGCAGGCCGCGTGTACAGCGACGAGTACATTTCCGCCAGGACCCAGGAAATCAAGGATGAGGTTGAGCAGCGGGGCTATTGCGACGTTGGCAAGCTCGAGTATCGAAAGCTTATCGAGCTCAAGTACTCTGAGCCCGTGCCGGGTATTTATTACAAGCCGTCGCCCTCCCTCAAGACGCAGCTGCAAGAGTGGGCCAGGGCGCAGGGTCAGCAGGCGGCCGAGCCGCTCAAGGCGTCAGCGACCGACGATGCGCGCCGGCTCGCGCACACGCTGGCCACGCCGTCCGCGGCCGAGATTAGCGGCCAAATTGACATTGAGGAGCCGCGCCTAGCGGCGTACCTGACCCAAAAGCACGGCGTGGCTACGCGCGAGGCGTTTATTTCCGCTGCAACAGCCGTGATTGACGAGAAAATCCGCCAGGCAGCGCACTTGGTCACCGCGCGTATAGCGGCGTACCTCAAGGGCGTTGAGCGCTGCGAGGGGCCGCTGCAGCAGCAGCTGTTTGAGGAGTGGATGGCCTACGCTGCCGAGAACGACCCTTCCGCGGCGAAAATCCAGACGCTCGAACAGGCCAAGGCGCAGTTTGATACCGACACTTTGGTGGCCACCGCTGCCATCCTCGCCTCCAACACGGCCAAGCTTGGCAAGGCAAAGGACCCGGCTCTGCTGCTACACCTGGCGACAGCAGTCAAATTCTCGCAAATGTACCCTGACTCTGCCCTCAGATTCCGCGGCAAGCACATGCCCAAGGTGCTCAAGCAGTTTGAGTTTCCCGAGTGTTTTACAGAGCTGAAAAAGTGCGTAGCTGCAAAGAGCGATGCCAAGAGCGCAGCCGAGGCTGTCCGGGCGAGTGTTTAGGGTAAATAAGGGCAGGTTGGATAAATATGGCAGTGTATGTACTTTAATTCTTTGCATAGTCCTCGACGAGGTACCCGTTCATGACCTTGCGAAAATCGCCCGCAGCGGCCGAGCTGCGCTTGATGAGCAGGTCGAGCTCGCTGGTGGCCAGGCCGTCCTGTGTGATGATCTCAAACGAGACTACTTGGTTGGAGGCGGCCAAGAACGCGGCCACAAGCTGTGTGGTCGAGTTGGGGACCTCACAATCGGCATACACGTTGCCGTCCACGAGCGCAACGCACGCCGAGCTCACCATATCGTGCATGGTGATGCCCGCATTCACCAGGGCCATGGTAGCGGCGTTTGCGGCGGCGGCCATGGTCGTGCCGTAGGTCTCTGGGCCGCTGATGACATTGACCAGCACGCTGATATCCGATTTGGGGTAGCTCTCGAGCACCACGGCGCGCAAAATCGCCGACCTGACAAAATCCTCCGTGAGGCGCTCGAGGCTCTCTGCGTCCGCGATCGAGGCAAACTGCTGCACCTTGACGCTCACACTGATCTCTGCGCGAGCCTGGAACGCGCCGCGGCGCGGCTGCGGGCCGTAGACGCTGCACTCTATGCGGGTTTTCCCCGACTCGATGTAGGCCGACCCCGAGGCATTTTTGGCCACGCCCTGGCTGAAAAATACCGGTTTGAGCGAATCCTCAAGCTGCGGCTGTGCTTGAGCCTGCGGTTGCTCAAAAACAAGCTCGCTAAAGTCGGTGGGCCCCAGGTTTCTTCTTCTGTCCGCGAGACTCATGCTGACTGAAGCTCGCTGTAGAGGAGCCTAAAGTCGAAATCAGCCTTGAACCGCGTGTGGTCAACCTTGATCTTCTTGTCGCAGAGCACAATCCCGTCGAGGTTGTCGACCGCGAGTACGCACGAGCGGGGGTCCTCATAGCATAAAAAGCCATAGCCAAGCGCCCGTCCGTCGGCATCGCGTTTGATCTCGGCATATGTGGGCACGCCGTACTGGGAAAACACAATCACCAGGTCGCCCTCGGTGAGGCCCGTGTGCAGATTACCGACATAGATTGCGTTGGAGTCTCTAAAGTCCTGGTGCCAGCTCGCCTCGGGCGGCACGCGCAGAGCTAGCTCGCGCTCATTTAGGACTTGTGCTCGCATAAGGTTGGAGAGTGGCCGGGGTAAACGGGGTTTATCTGTGCTAGGGCAAGCAATATACACACTATAAGAAAGACTAAAAGAAGGGCAACCGCAAGACCACCGCGTTATCGAGCAACGCATGAACATGCATTAATGCGCAAGGTGATGCATATGACGAGATCCCACCACGAGGCCCAAATAGCCTGCTATCCGGCCTCGTTGGCGAGAGCGCGGCCGTCGTCGTCGTCGTCGTGTGAGCAACCTGCACTTCTTGTGCATATGGGCTAGGGTTGCAAAGAGCATTGAAATTGACGCCAATTTCCAATCGGTTTGCTTATGTCTTCCACCTCTGCTCCGAGCGCAGCTGGCCACCCCGGCCCCGCAACCGCTGGCGTCAAGAAATTTAACGGTTTCAACGTGCCCGCCCTCCTTTCGTGGAGAGACCCCGTCAAGACGGGGACTCTTGCTGGCGAGGCCATCATCGCGTGGGTTGTGCTCAGCAGCAGCCTCGCTCTGCGCATCTTTTTGCGCCTCAATGCATACTTTTTGTTTTTGATTGCCGCGCTCGAGTTCTCGACCCGTCTCATTAACGGCAAGGATAACGGCCTTATCGGCTCGTACCGCCCCAGCCGCTTCCTTCCTCGCGAGCAGGCCATCCAGAACATCTCTGCCTCGATTGCCAAGAACGTGCGTAGCGCTCTCTACGGCATTGAGCACCTACTCGACACCCGCAACCCCGGCCTCAACCTGTCGCTTGCCTTTGGCTCGTACGTGCTGTACAAGATCCTTGGCTGGATCTCCATCCGCAACCTGGCCCTTACTTTGATCATCACTGTGTTTACTGCCCCTGTTGCCTACCTGCAGTTCAAGCCCCAGGTCGACGAGGCTGTCACTCAGCTGCAGGCTCACTTGAGCACCCAGCAGGCCAAGCTTGAGAAGATTGCCCACGAGAAGGCCGGCAACCAGATCAACTTTGTGAAGAAGTTTACCAACAACAGCAGCCGTGGCGGGTTCCCTGCTGCGTCTGGCTCTGCCGCTGGCTCTGCCGCTGGTTCGTCTGCCAGTGCGTCCACCGGTGTCTCTACTGGCGTTTCTGGTTCTTCTTTGAGCGGCTCTAGCTCTACTGCTCCTCTGAACGGCTCTAGCTCTACTGCTCCTCTGAACGGCTCTAGCTCCACTGCTCCTCTGAGCGGCTCTAGCTCTACTGCTCCTTTGAGCGGCTCTAGCTCTACTGCTCCTTTGAGCGGCTCTAGCTCTACTGCCCCTCTTGGCTCTACCTCCACTGCCCCCCTCAGCAGCCACTCCACTGCCCCCCTCAGCAGCCACTCCACCCCCAGCACTCACGAGCCCATCAACCTCAATGCATACACTGAGGTCCCCTCGCTCGCCGGCACCGTCAAGCTCGACCAGGCAAAGGTGAACGAGTTCACCGACGCCCAGGCCCTCCGCGACAGCATTCAAAAGGACAAGTCTTATTAACTAGAATACAAATAAATAATGAGCTACCTCCTTATCACTACGTAGCCGCCCTGGGTGATGATCTCCATCTGTGGTGTCCTGCGCAGGACCGCGATCATGCCGTTGCAGACGCTGCCGTGGCTCACGATGATGGTTGTGCCCGAGCCCTGGAGCGCCGCGTCGAGCCCCCGCGACGCCCGCTCGTGCATCTCGGTCCATGTCTCGCCATAGCTCCCGGCCGCCCCGAGGCCATCTAGGGGGTACGCAAAGTCTATGTTTTGCGGGCTCGTGCGCATCAGGCTGAGCTTGGACGCCGCTGCGATCGTGTTGTGGCCGTCCTCGGGCGGCGCCCCGTGCTCAAAGTACTCGGGGGTCATCCACTCGCCAAACACAGCGGCCATGCGCATCTTGACCTTGAACGTCGAGGCAATGGCGTCCGCAGTCTGGGCACACCGGAGAAACGGGCTCGTGTATAGTCTCACCGGCCCGGACACGTCCAGTTTCTCGAGAACGCGGCCCAGCTTGGCCACCGTCTCGAGACCCGTGGGCGACAGAGGTGGATCCCAGGGCGCGGGGCTCGTATACACCCACGACTTGTCTTCCTTGTCGAGGCGTTCACCGTGGCGAACAATCACTATTGTTTCGTCCATCGAGCCGGCAGGCTGATTCTGAGAGAGTCTGAGTGTGGGCGCTGCTGCGCATGTGATTGATTAGACGCGAGCAGGGTTAGGGCTCAGGATAATGGGCACCCCACTCCCTCCCCGGGGCGCGGCGGTTCCGGGAGAGAGAAAGAAAAAAAAAAAATACGCGCAGAGCTCCTTGGAGGCACATTTTCAACTATCTGAAACAGGCAAATGCCAACCGCTCGCTGTCCATAACTTCGTCCACCAACCCGCTCATCTCGCCAGCCTGCGCCCTCGGGCACAGACCCTGCACAAATTCGCGAATTTGCACAACTATGCGCTGGTCCTGCGAGCTGTGCACGCTGCGCATCACGCGGGACAAAAATTCCAAATCCGCATACACCTGCAGAGCACCCGTGCGGCCGAGCGCATCAAACTCTCGAACAACTCGCAGCATGCTCGCAAGAATACTGCTGTACAGTGCGGACAAGGCGGGGACCAGAAACCGCGGGCAGTGGACTGAAAACTTGGCGTGAATTTCGACCAAAACCATGAGCGCTTCCAGCGCGCTCTGGCTAACATTTGTCGGCGTCGCCGACTCCTGTGTCCACTGGCTAACATTGGTCTCCTTGACGACCCTCGTGATGCGGCTATCCAGCGTCTTTGTGTAGTGATCAAATAGCTCGCGGCACAGGTCGTCCGCAGTCTGGCTGAGTGCGCGCTGCTGTGCTTCAGGCACGGCGACTCCAGTTAGCTGCGAATAGTTTTGCCAAATTTCGGGGATTACCTGCACGTCCAGGCCGCTGATGTTGTTGATGGTCATTAGAAGCTTCTCCTCTTCAGAGATGTACTGTGGCGTCAAATCATCAACCTGGTTGCTGATTGAGGACTTCAAGTACTCATAAAAGCTCTTGACTGTGACTGCGAGCGCCGACTGAACAACCTCGCTGCTCACGGGGCCAAGATGGATCAGCTGGTTTAGGACTGTACGGTGGTACAGCAAGATCTGGGCTACTGCCTCGTTGAGGTTGGGCGATTTGCCCAACTGTTGAAGATTCCCCAGCTTGGCGCTGTCCCTCAACCAGCTATTAGCAATAGTTTTAGACATGGCCACCTGGATCTGTTGCACAGATTGGCTGAACGTTGACGCCATCAATTCCTCGTCAATCTCCACCAAAACCCGATTGATGCTGTTGAGGTATTTCGCAGAGCTCAACGAATTTGCTAGCGAGGGAAGGAATGAGCGCTCGCCGCTGCCGCTGCGGCTGCTGCTGCTGGTGCCGCCAGCCCCCAGGAACGCAGCCAGCAGCTGGGCTAGCTCACCAATGATCCCTGTAAATTTCTGGCGAAGTTCTGTCTCTTGGCCTCCAGTCAACCTCAGGCTAGCAACCTGCTTGCGGCCACCAAAAATCAGGGCACACTCTTTCCAAAACGTGGTGGCTTTGTTGACAAGCTCGTGCAGCTCCACGAAAAACTGCTGCAGAATTTCCCATTGCTCCAGCACGTCGGAGGAGTCTAGCGCCGCGCCAGCACCAATTTTTGGAATAAATAGCGTCACCTCCGCGGGCTCGCTCTTGTCATAATTGTGTGAGTTCACCTTGTGCTGCTCAAAAAAATCGCGAATTTTGTTGTGGATAAACTGGACCTGGTGGTTGATCCACTCGTAAAGAGGGTTTTGCTCCACTTCCAAATCCACCAGCATCTCGAGGTACTTGCTGTACATCTTGTCCGCCTGAGAGAACATGAGCTGCTTCCATACCCACGCCCGGTAATCTATGACAATCGCATTTACCTTTTCGGCAACCTGCCCGGCAATACGCTCGCAGTCGGCGCTCTTGCTAGACTCGCGCATCTCGTGCAGATAGTCGCGGCCAGTGCGCCAGTCGCGCACAAAGTCCAAATGCTCGCGGTTCTTGACATGCTCCTCAAGCGCTTTGGGTAGCTCTAGGACGTACTTGTACGTCTTTGCGAGGCTCAGCGCGTTGAGGTACCGGTCCTTGACAATACCATTGTCTTCGAGCGGACGCATGAGCAGGGTGTAGGAGCGCAGAGCTTCCTCCAGCTGATCGGTGAACCTGTTCATGTCGAGACCGTCAGACGCCTGGCCAGACACGTTGGCCAAGATATCATCGAGCTGCTGCTTGGAGGTCACAAACTGCTCAAAGTCCTCGCCTAAGTTGACTTGCTGCTTGGTACGCTTGTTGATTGAGCTTTTGAGATACTCTAGCTTGTGCTCCAGCTCCTGGAATGACGAGCCCTGATGTACAACCGCAAGGTATTGCCTAGCATTGAAGTAGGTCGAGCTCGGCAGATAAGTGCCGAGATCAGCGGGGAGGGAGTGCGGATCCACACCGTGCTGCTTCATAGTTTCGAGCACACTCTTTCCTCGGCTCAATGGATCGGCCTCGTCGTTTGTGCTGCGAGTGTTTGTGGACTTGAGATTTGTGATGAGCTGGTTGATCAGGGCATTCTTGGACGTGACCTCTGACGCAGGGCCCTTTAGGGTTTCCTCAGACTCATTCCAAACACGGGGAAACTCCGTGCTAATGTCGTATGTCTCCAGCGTCTTGTCCATAGTGAGGCTTAGTGAGGCAGAAGTTGGGTCTTGTAGGGTATGATTGAGGGTGTCCGGGTTGCTCAAAGGAAGGATTCTATTGCAAAAAAAAAGGATTTATGTTACGATTGGGCTACGTGAGAAGGCGCACAGCAAGAATCTGAGCAGTTTTATTCCCATGCATGGATCTGGTGACAGGCCGCTGGGAGGTATCTCATGGCTGGGGTTGCGATGAATCTTGCTCGATATGTTGAATTTGACTATAATTGAATTTTCATGGTTTGAGTTTCGCTGCGCGCTTGGTGCAGGAGCTGGGCGAGCTGAGCATTAGCTGCTTCAGCCGTTTCGAGAATTGTAACTACGCTTTGGGCGGTGAGCTTTAGCATGAATTTTAGCCCGTCGTCGGTGATGGCCTTCTCGACGTGTAGGCGGTCTTTTCGGCGACGGTGAGTGAGTGTATTGTAGTCGACAGTAGCAGTTATGGTCTACCAATTATAAACACTCATGATTTACTTGCGGTACAAGACATCCATCAATCTCAGCATGAGGATATTGATTTCACTACCAAAAAAAGTCTCAAGTTAATAAATATCTGACACTTTTGCCTAAATTCAACGGCCAGATGCCTACAACCACGGCTGGGTCGTACAACGCGTAGCACGCGTGTTCACTGAAGGTATCAGCATATAGACCCTGCTTCTTGTCTTAAGGTTTCATTCTAGTTAATTTAGTATAATATTACTGCTCTCATTTATCGTTGTTCTTGGGGTCTGTGCTCACTAGGGTCTCTGCTACACTTTGATCGTCACTGTCCTTTTCAGTGGACTGATCGCCAATGTCCTTTCGAAGCGACTTGGACCACGCGGGGTGCATCACCTTAGAAAGCTCTCGCAGTTGTGATTTACTTGCCTTGGGAGAGGGGATAGTGTAGAATTGGCTCGCAGTCATTTGATGTTGTAGAGCATGCCCTTCCATTCTTATATATTGGTGTTTTCGCTGACTCTTGTGACTCTTCACAGGCCGTGCATATGCAGTTTTAGAAGAAAGCTAGCCTGCAGGCGCTGCAGGCGCGTGCCAAGCTTGGCCGTGTGAGCTGGAAGTTTATGGTAAACGCCGACTTGGATCGAGCAATTGAGCATGAATTCACGAAAGGATCAATCAAAAACATCAATATAGCTAGAAACAAGCCAAAACATCAGTATTTGGAGATTATCAAGTGTGACGGATTCATGCACAACGATGCATGCCACACAAAAAATCCAGTGGCGTCAAGCCAGAGAAAAGACTAGTGCCAATCAGAATTGCTGCAAGTCGCAGGCCTCAATTGTACCAACTCTATTGAGACTTTCTGCGAATTTCCGTGTAGCTTGAGCTCGAGTAGTTTCCCTTGAACATGTGCATATATGGCTACATGCAGTCATCAAAGCATCGCTTTACATCGCTGTGAAGCCGCCCATGCGTGTATGACAGAATAAAACAACAAAACCTGATCTGTGATGCGTGAGCGGCTCGAGAGAAATTGGGTGTATAGAACTCAATAGACTTTGGGGACTCAATTGGCATGAAGTTGGTCCTTCAATTTCTATTACTGGGTTATATCTATCTGAATAATTCGAAAATCAATTGCGTTGAAGCAAGGCCATGACACCAGGGCATGACGGGCAATCATGCCCAAAATGACTAGCAAGAAACTCTAGCACGAGTCTCAGGAAAAGTCCTCTTTGGGAAGAGTCCGCCAGAAGAAGTGCCTGAGGCGGCGGCCAGCTGTTAAGCGCTCACGCTTGACACGAATCTGAGGGTTGCAAGCTGTCGCAGCAGAGTATTCGCTGGCACAGTCGAGAGATGCCAAGGTGAGTTCGTCAGAGTCCAGCTCGTGACAGTTTTTCCTCCATTGATTGGACATGCCTTGGCCAATAACGTGGGCTTGGTGGGGAGTTAATTTGGGGCCTTCAAGCGAATAGAATAGGGTGGCCATTTATAATTACGCAGGTTCTGGGGAATTGCCGGCGCACATGTAGTTTATATACATAAACGTTATCATCAACCCCAGTTCACTCGGGTGTAACCCTCATGCACCCCCACATGCATGTAATATGCACGCATGTCAATAGTCAAAAAAATTAGGTAGCGCAAAGTATCCAGTGTGGTAGCCAGCATGTGCCAGTATGGACGATAGCAGCTTGCAGCCTTTGCCCCGGCCTTTCTCGCGTGATGTGGCGTCAATTCGCCGCGCACGGCACATTTCGCAAGGGCTAGTGACTCATTTTTCGCAAAAACTCGGATAACGGGAAAAATCGCACTTAAAAATCGAACCAATATAAATTAAATGACACTAAAAGACGCTACTGGTTCGATAGGCTGCCCTAGAGCGCCTATCGACTACTAATGAAATAGAGGGTTTGGTGGCTTTTTAGCTATTCCAAATCCCTCAGTGAAGCTCGCTGGTGTACGAAAATGGTGCAGCTTAAGCGCCTACCCGGCCTATCGGCTGGAAAGCGGACAGGCCATTTGAGGCTATTTAAATTAGCCAAAACCGTCTAGTAGGACCTACTAGTTGCTATCAATGGTGGGAATGTCCGCCAAACTGCGTCTATCTAGTCACGACTCCAACCGCCCTATGCTTGCATTAGACTGGCTGTTTCGCCCCTTAGCTCGACAGTTCAAGGCATTGCATATGTATAAATAACTGCAGAAAAGTATGCTATAAATTTGGCTAGCCTGGATAGCCCTACTTCTTGTGCTGTTTGGCAGGCTTGGGACTGGTGTACAAGGTGTCCATGTAGCGCAGGTGCCTAGCGCTACCCTCCTCTGCAATCCATCTTATAAGCTTTCTCCAAACTGGAAGTTTTTGCTCGTTGCAAGCTGCGCCTATACTCTGGTTGCTTGACTTTGATCTGAGCTCAAGTTCATGCAATGTCTTTTGGTCTTTGGAGGCCTCTGAGCTCACAGGGGTAATCTTGGACGTCATGAAGAGTGGCAATTTATCCAGCCCTTTTATACACCTGTACAAATGACACATTGCGAAGTTGTGGTGAGCGTTGGTGCATGAGCGCGCATGTCATGCACTCTGAGATCATCGATGCGGACGTTAACAGGACGAGATGTGGGTCTTTTGGAGGGCAAGTGTTGACGAAAAAGCTGACTGCAAGCACTATTGGATCTAAATTTGTGGAGTTGTTTTGGAACTACCGCACGCGCTCGCTCCAAAATGTCGGTGGCGAATAAATTTTCTTCAAAGCCGCAGAATGCGCCATTCTTTGTAGCTTGAGGTTATTGAACGCTCCACCCGACAACTTTAAGCGGTATTGGCTCATCTACTGATTTGATATTATCTGTGCATCAACTGCGAAATCATGCATCTATCCTGCGGCCCACTTCGCTTAATTGCCACTTTTGTTGACTCACTATTTAGTTGATTTATAGGTACTTGAACCACTCTAGGGCGTGAAATCGAGTCACCCTGCCGCCAATCCTTGCCCCGGAGGTTCACTGGATTATGTGCTCAGCTCAGTCGTAAGGTAAAACATTAATGAGGTTTTATTTTTAGACAACAAGTTTTTGCTTTTGCATTTAAAACCGAAAATTTTTATATTCTAGGGCGACTCTGCTTTAATTGACCACACCAGTCTAAATGAGGGGGCGCGCGCGCGCGCACTCTGACGCAGGGGTACATATCAAACACGACGTTGCGCCGGGCACCTGCGGCTCAAATAATTTATCATTATTGATGTACACGCTGACCAAAATTCACAAATGGAGACGAATTTTGGCGAGACTAGCGTTTGCTCTGGTGGTAGTTTCGACAGCAGCCTGGATTAGCACCAACAAGCCATCGAGGGTCATCTTTGTGCAGCAAACCACGTCACATGATGAGATTAGACCTGTACCGAGAGGACAAACCTACTTTCACTCGTATCCAGAGTCAAATCGGTATACGAGCGACGACACTTGGCGGCCCCACGAATTTTACAAGGAAAACCAAATCTTTACAAACAAACGACAGCATTCCAACTCGCATTTTCACCAGGACCTGCCGCAAGAGAGAATTCCTGGCGCGGACAAGGTCCTTTTACTAGTCAAATCATCAATGCATTCCATGTGGAAACAAATGCCGGTGCATTTGTTCACCACCCTGACCCAGTTCCCTAATGCAGTTCTGTACAGCGACGGCCCAGATTCGATTGGCGGGATTGAGGTCGTGGACATCATTTCGCATATCGACAAGCAGCAGTTGCGCAGCTCTGCGCAGCTCATGTACTACCGCATCCACCGGTCGCTCAGAGACAAGCATGTGTACATTGCCCCCGACCAGGTGCACGTTGTGGGTGGGGAGCACGTGGACAAGTTCAAAAATTTGCATATGCTACTGCACGCTTGGCAGCAGCAGGGTGCGCGGATCCCTGATATCCAAGAGATAGAGCTGGCGCACCAGGGCTCTGAATCAGAGGTTTCGCCTCATCAGGAGTTTGACTGGTACATCATCATCAATGACAGCTCATTTCTGTTTGCCCGTTCGTTGCTCGAGTACCTCGGGAGGCTCGATCCCAACAAGCCTTTCTACCTGGGGTCCGACTCCGCGGACCCGCAGAGCAAGGACAAGAATGAAGAGTCTGGACTCATTCTCAGTCGTAAAACAATGGAGATTGCATTTGGCGGCAGCGACACGCTAGACCTGGTCGACGAGTACACGAGGCTGGCCGAGCAAGAGACTCGCGGTGACCATGTTTTGACGCGGTATCTGGGGGAGCAGTTTCACATACAGCTGGACTCTGAGACAAGCAAGCATCACTTCCAGGCCCACCCGGTGTGGAGGGTCCAATTCAGCGCGACAAATTGGTGTAAAGAGGTGTACTCGTTTGGCCAGCAATCACCTCGCGACATTGAACTCATGTGGGAGTACCAGCGGGTGAAATCGCAAAAGATCCTGCATGTTGACCTTTACCTTGACTTTGCAAAGCCCTTTTTCCCCGGAAGTGCGCAGAAAAATTGGGACAATGGCGCCGACACGGTAGAGTTCACACCCCAGTCCCAGTATGATTCCAGCGCTCCCTATGCGTCGTACCACAACTGCGAGCAGCAGTGCCGCCGCGACCCGAGGTGCATGATGTTTAGGCACGACTCCTACCTGCACTACTGCGGCCTGGGCATCAACACCATCGGGTTGGGGCGACCGCAGATCCGGTACAGTGACGAGCCCGACCAAGCGCAGTGCGAGAAGCTTGGGATTAGGTGCTCGGCTCGTGCTCGAGGCGAGGAGGTCACCTCGGGCTGGTTCCTGCCCCACATCCAGCAGCTGCGCAGGGCCATGCTATGCGACCCGCTCTTTGAGGACCACTTTAGCGAGGGCGCGGAGGGCAACGCCCTCGACCAGGCGGAGGGCTGGTGGCTGCGGGCCAAGGAAAAGCACGGCAGCGGGTACAAAGATCCGCTGCTGTAGCGTTGCATTTGAAAAGAAAAAGATAAAGAATCATTAACCCCAACCCCAAAAGGGGGCGCAGATTTGATTTTATCACTTAAATTATATTGGTATTAGCTAGTACTCCTCGACATCATCCATAGGAGAGTCGGTGGCAACCTCTTCGTAGTCGCGCTCCAGGGTGGCGAGATCCTCGCGAGCCTCGTTGAACTCGCCCTCCTCCATACCCTCGCCCACGTACCAGTGGACAAAGGCGCGCTTGGAGAACATGAGGTCGAATTTGCGGTCGAGGCGGTTCCAGGCGTCGGCGATGGCGGTGGTATTGCTGAGCATGCACACGGCGCGGTCGACCTTGGCCAGGTCGCCGCCGGGGACGTGCTGTGGGGGCTGGTAGCAGATACCGATCTTGAAACCGGTGGGGCACCAGTCGACCATCTGGATGCTCTTTTTGGATTTGATGTTGGCCACTGCTTGCTGGACGTCCTTGTTGACAACGTCACCGCGGTACAGCAGACAAGACGCCATGTACTTGCCATTCTTGAGGTCGCACTTGACCATCTGGTGTGTGGGCTCGAAGCATGCGTTGGTGATCTCCTGTACGCTGTTTGACTCGTGGTGAGCCTTGGCGGCGCTGATGACGGGGGCATAGGTGACGAGGGGGAAGTGGATGCGGGGGTAGGGCACCAAGTTGGTTTGGAACTCGTTAAGGTCGACATTGAGGCTACCATCAAAGCGCAAACTGGCGGTGACGCTCGAAACCACCTGGGCAATCAGGCGGTTGAGGTTCTCGTAGGTGGGCCTGACGATGCCCAGGTTGCGGGTGCACATGTCGTAGATGGCCTCGTTATCAACCATAAAGGTACAGTCAGAGTGCTCCAGTGTGGTGTGGGTGGTGAGGACCGAGTTGTAGGGCTCGACGACCGAGGTGGAGTTTTGAGGGGCGGGGTATACGGCAAACTCGAGCTTTGACTTTTTGCCATACTCGGTGCTGAGACGCTCGAGCATAAGGGCTCCGAAACCGGAACCGGTACCACCACCAAAACTGTGGGTGAACAAAAAGCCCTGGAGCCCGCCGCAGTTCTCGGCGACGCGGCGAATGCGGTCCATCACCTCGTCAATGAGCTCCTTGCCGATTGTGTGGTGGCCGCGAGCGTAGTTGTTGGCGGCGTCCTCCTTACCAGTGATGAGCTGCTCGGGGTGGAAGAGCGAGCGGTACTTGCCCGTGCGGACCTCGTCGACCACGTTGGGCTCAAGATCAACGTAGATGGTGCGGGGCACGTACTTGCCGCTGCCGGTCTCGCTGAAAAAGGTGCTGAACCCCTCGTCCCGCGATGGCGCTTTCGCGTCAGGGCTGAGGTACCCGTCTGGCTGGATTCCGTGCTCCAAACAGTACAGTTCCCAGCACGAGTTACCAATCTGACAACCGGCCTGACCAACGTTGAGACTAATAACTTCGCGCATATTGCAGATGAGGTGGGTGCACAAATTTGGGGGGGATCGCTTGTAAACAACGCGCGGGTTACCCGGACGGCTGACTAAATATCACAAAGGGGGGGCCACGCGGCGAGCGCGCGGTGGGCCGTGTGAACGAGCATAAGCGACAGCTGGCGCCAGGTGGAAAAGCGCGCCAGGGTGCTCGCGCTGGTGCGGGTTCGGGCACCTTGGGCGCACTTTACCCGTCGACGCAAGGAGGTCTACTTCAAGTATCTAGCGCTTTAGCTGTAAAATATGCATAAATCGGGCAAATTCCACGCTTGAGGGATTGCATTGCGTGGAGCGGCCATGCGCATGTGAAGCTGTCGCTTAGTATTGCCCGAGCGATGGGCTGTATGGGATGCTCTAATTGGGGCTCTAATTGGGGCTTTAACTGGGGCTTTTAGACAATTAATTCTAACTAGTTTCAGGAACAATACCTTTAATCACCCTCAATCGCAGTGACCGATCTCAGCATGCACGCGGCAGCTACCCAGCACCTGCACAAGCCAGCACCTAGCGGCTCTGGCGCACACGCTCTGGTGCACTCTTGCGCACGGAATCCTGTCAAATGTGTCAGCTGTGCGGATTGCCCCACATAGTGGCGTTGAGTGCAGCCCCACCCCTATGCATCCTTCAGTAATAGCAATCGTCAATGAGTTTGAGATTGACGCGCCAAAACTGCGCGTGCTCGAGCAGGCGTTTCGCAAGCAGGCCCAAACCGGGCTGGATAGCTGGACGGAACGCGGAATGCCAATGATTCCAACCTATGTCTCAAAGGTACCAACCGGCCAGGAAAAGGGTGTCTACCTTGCTGCTGATTTGGGCGGCACGAATTTTAGAGTGTGCAGCGTTGAGCTCCTCGGAAACCACAAGCACCAGATTGTCCAGAGCAAGTGGCCGGTGCCTGCGGCCCTGATGGTGGGCACGTCCAAAGAGTTTTTCGGGTTTATGGCTACAAAAGTCAAGGAGTTTTTGTGTGAGCACCACGAGGATCACTTTGAGCAGCAGGATTCCGGCTTCAGAATGGGGTTTACGTTCTCGTTCCCCATCAAGCAGACCAGTATCAACACGGGCACCCTGCTGCGCTGGACCAAGGGCTTTGATATCAAGGACGCGGTCGGCAAAGATGTCGGCAAGCTGTTTCAGGATGAGCTGGACGCCCTTGACCTCAGGGTGCACATTGCAGCCATTGTCAATGACACCGTTGGCGCACTCATGGCGAGATCGTACGTGAATGAGCATGCTAGCCAGACTCTGATTGGGTGCATTGTTGGAACTGGCACTAACGCGGCGTATTTCGACAATGTTGCTCGCATTGCAAAGTACGAGGGCGCTGAAAAGAGCCTGACCATGGCGGTCAACACCGAGTTTGGTTCGTTTGACAATGACCTCACAGTCCTGCCCAACACGAAATTCGACAAGGAAATTGATAGCCTTACTGCAAACCCGACCTTTCACATGTATGAGAAACGGGTGGGTGGGATGTTTTTGGGCGAGCTGCTTCGGCTAGTTTTGCGCGACCTGTTTGTGCAGGGGGTCTTGTTTAAGGGCCAAAGCCCCAAGAACATTGATACTCCCTGGGCGATTGACACCTCGGTGCCAAGTATCATCGAGACAGACACTAGCAGCGAGCTGGGTGTAGTTGGCGAGCAGCTGGCATCGGCGTTCAATGTGGAGTCCACGTTTGAGGAGCGCGAGGCTGCGCTTGCCCTGTCGCGAGCTATTGGCAAGCGTGCGGCGTACCTGGTGGCGGTGGCCTTTGCTGGTATCATTGGACACACCGATGCACTCGCGACCCACGACACGGTCGACATTGGCGGCGATGGCAGTGTGTTTGAGCAGTATCCTGGGTTTGAAGCCAATATACGCGAGGCGTTGAGGGTGCTTATTGGCCAGGACGAGGCTCGAGTAACAGTGGGACTGGCCAAGGACGGCAGCGGAGTGGGCGCCGCTCTATGCGCGCTGGAGCAGGGCGTGTAGCTGGACGTGCAACAGGACTGCGTGGACGGGCTGTATGGAATGTTCTCGCGCGTGTCTGCCGCTCGACGAGGCGCCGCATACGCGCCGCATGCACGTCTTATGCGCACGTAATATGCTTGCGGTGCGGGCGAGCCACAAACTGCGGCCGGCGCGCTCTCGCAACAGAGCAAAACAGTATAATAGCTTAGAGCAGATACATCGAACTAGAAAATCAGACTTTGGGAGGCGCCCTAAGGCGTGCTTGCCACATGTTCCCCATAGAGGAGCTGCAGCAGCAAGCGCAGCTCGCATGGTTAATGCATGCTGCTAGCCGCGGCGACGGTGTTGGCAGCGTGGAAACTGGCACATTTTGCTGGTATTTCATCAGGATGCAAGCCGCCGTTGCGGCTGTGGCAAAATATCCGGGCTTTGCCTGTTGTTGCTGGTGCCAGAGGAGACGCGTATGCAGGCAAGAGATTCAGCCGCAGCTGCACAGGCAATTATAAAAGGCAGCGTTTCCCACTGCTCACAGACAAACATGTCTGACGATTTGCGCAAGAACTTTAGCGACAAGCTCGAGGAGAAGATCACTCCCGACTCCCAAAAGAGCACCCTTGAGAAGGGCAAGGAGTACGTCACCGACGGCGCCGACAACCTCGCCAAGAACCTCCAGTCCAAGGAGGACAAGGGCGTTGCCCAGCAGGCTGCTGATGTGGGCCACGACGCCAAGCAGGACGCCGGCAACGCCGGCGACTCCCTGCTCGAGCAGGGCAAGGCTCAGCTCGGTCAGTTGGGCGAGCAGCTCGGCGAGCTGCAAAAGAACCTCGGTGCTAGCGCTAAGGATGCTCTTGACCAGGCCGGCAAGTACGTCAACCAGGCCAGCGAGTACATTCAGGGCACTGACGAGGGTGCTGCCAAGAAGTAGATTGTAGATTAATTTCTTTGATGGGCGAAAGTTAGGTACCCATGTGGTCCCTTGTGGTTCCTTTTGTGATTCCTTGAGCGTGGATGACGCAGAGAGCTGCCATCGTGCCCCTGATTATCCCATTACAGTTGTTTCGGATAATTTATTGGGGTTAGGGTCACAGTAATCGGCCAATTAAACGCACCGATAAGCTATCGATGTGCAGAGAGCGTAACCTTGGGCATGAGTAGGGCGGCGCAGAGCTTGCCTGTAACGTGCCGGCGGCGGCGGCAATGCTATTTTGCGGGCACATGGCTCGACAAATCGCTCTTAAAAGCGTCGCGGCGGGTCTCGGTGGCACACCAAGTGCCGCTAATTCAGTTAAGCCCTAGCCCTAGTGCATACGCATATAGCTTCGGTGTTTGCAGCAAAACCTGGCGTCGGCTTAACAACACCAGGGACCCAATGGAGGCCCACGAGTATCTCAAGAGCGGTAACTATGCTAGCTATCTCAACCATACCCGTACCGACGCGTACGCCCATGCTCTGCAGCGGTCGCAGGCCGCGAGCGGCCAGACGCCAGAGGCGCAGGCAACCCAAATTTGGAGGCTGTACTCCAAGGCACATCACAATTTGCCCGAACGGGAGCGCGTTATGAATCTGAGCTGGCGATTGATGAGCAAGGACTTGTCTAAACGCCGGCTCAAGCAGGAGGCCGCGGTCGGGGTGACCCGGCGGGCGGAACCGCGGCCGCAAACTCCCCAGGAGTCGGCGCCACCCGACTTTGATTGGGGCCATCAGGACAACTCGTTTCGGTTCGAGCTCGATTCGATGGCATTTGAAGGGTTTGACAATATCTTTTCGCAGGCCGACAACCACAGCCCTGGGTTTGGACAGCAATCGTCCGTGTGCTCGCCGCAAAACTATATTGCTAGCCCTTATGATAGCGGCCGCAGCACGCCCTCGGTGCACCAGCACCAGCACCAGCAGTACCCGGTCCAGCCCCCGCCTCAGTCGCTGCCGCAGGCGCTGTCGCATCCCTTGTCCCAGCCGCTAGGGCACCCCTCAGGGCACCCCTCAGGGCACCCCTCTGGGCACCCCTCTGGGCACCCCTCTGGGCACCCCTCTGGGCACCCCTCTGGGCACCCCTCTGGGCACCCCTCTGGGCACCCCTCTGGGCACCCCTCTGGGCATCCCTCTGGGCATCCCTCTGGGCATCCCTCTGGGCATCCCTCTGGGCAACAGATGCCATTAGGCCAGCAGCCATACATGCCAGCAGACAGCCCCGTCCTGCCCAGCAGCGTAGACACAGTCCTGAGTAGCGCGGGCACGCCCGTGGGGACGTTTTTCCCGCAACCGCCGTTCCACCAGCCGCCGCCGCACCACCACCCTAATGTGCGGCCGGGGCTCGTCGACCCGAGCCAGCTCTACAGTTACAGCATGTTTTCGCAGGACGAGTTCAACCCCAAGATTTTGGACGCGATGAAGATCTCCAAGCCGTCGAGCCGCAAAAACTCGACCACGAGCCTCGAGAGTTTGGGCGCGGTGGGGCCACACGCGGGGCCGCACGCGAGCCTGGCGGACCTGTCGAGCCGCAGCCAGCGCTCGTCAAAGAAGCGCAAGCCGCAGGCGGCCGCGCCCGCGCGGTCGCAGTCGCAGACCAACCTGCAGGAGGAGCTGGTGTGCAGCAACTGCAAGACGCGCACGACGCCGCTGTGGCGGCGCAACAACCAGGGACACCCGCTGTGCAACGCGTGCGGGCTGTTTTACAAGCTGCACGGCGTGGGCCGGCCGCTCTCGCTCAAGACGGACGTGATCAAGAAGCGCAACCGCGGCACCGGCGAGGAGCCGCAGCGCTCGCGCACGCGCTCGTCGCGGCGCAGGCCAAAGACCGAGGGCGAGTCGCCGCCGCCGGCGGTCGTCCCCGGCAGCCTGCCCGCGCAAACAAAGGAGGAGGACGACGACATGGACTTGGAGGACGATAAAAACTGGGGCTGGCTGTCAATAGCTTTGTAAATATTTAATGTGGCTTTTCGAGCGTGCTCGGCGTTGGCGGAGTGACGCTCGGCGAGCGCGGCGGCGTCGAGCGCGAGTTGCCCGAGTACGACTCTGAGCTCTCTGGCTTGTCGTGGTAGCTGTAGCTAAAGTTTGAAAAGTCGGGCGAGCGCTGCGACGTGGGCGGCGGGACGTAGCTCTTTGCGCGGGTCCCCGGCCCGTGCGCAAACGGCCGGTTCGAGCTGAGCAGGTGGTCGGCGCTTATTGACGCCGAGTTGCGCGGCTTGGCCGCGAGCGAGTAGCGGTCCTGGGACGCGATGCCCAGGATGCCGTCGAGCTGGAAGTTCTGCGAGTGCGGCCCTGCTGCGGCGCTGATGCTGGTCATGCTGGCCGAGCGCATGCTGCCTGCGCGCAGGCTCTGGCGCCGCGGCTTTTGGGTGAGCGAGACCATGTCGAGGTCCTGGGGCAGGAGCTGCTGCTGCGACGGGGGTTTCTTGAGCTGTGTGTGGTATGTGATTGGGGGTCCTTGGTTTCGTCTGCGGGCTCCTGGGGACATGAGTCCAGGTGGTTGGTTCTGGGGGTGACTGTGGTGGTTCTGGAGGTGTCCATTTGGCGCTTGCCCGGGTCCTTGGTGTCCATGTCCTGAACCATGTCCTGAACCATGTCCTGAACCATGTCCTGAACCAGGCCCCGGATAACCATTAAGCCCAGAGTACCCATTGGAACCATTCAACAACGGCGTCTGCGGCGAGTGACGAGGATTACGGCTCTGGTTCAAATTCTGCTCAGACCCTCGCCTCTGCATCTCATACAGCTGCGTGCTGCTCCCAGCCCGCGAAATAGGCTTGACGGCACGCGCACGCTCAAAGTCCCGCTCGCGCGACTCGAGCCGCCTCGTTTGCTCGCTCAAGGCCTCTTCGCGCTGAGCCAGCTGGTCCTCCTTGGCCTTGATCTGCTGCATGCGCTGCTCAAAGTTGGACTGCTCCTGCCTCAGCGACTGCTCGCGCGCAGCTATTTGTGCATTCATCTCGTCCTGCTGCTGCTTGGCCTGGGCCTCGACCTGCTGCACCTTGGCCAGCGCCTCCTGGAGACGGGCCTCCCGCTCCTGCTGCTGCTCCAGGTCGGGGCTCTCGCGATCCAAATTGCGCTGCTTGGCCTCGAGGTCGGATCGTGAAAACAGGTCCCCCGGCTGGTGATTGAGCTGGTGCAGCCGCACGCTCACCGCATACACGCTCTCCACATATGGCATGCGCAGCTTGCGCGTCTCCTCGGCAAACATAATGTTCACCAGCAGCAGCAAATCAAGCGGGATGCTTGACCGCGTGTAAAAGTCGTAAAACAGCCGCGACGCCTTGGGGATGGCAAACATCGACGGCGCCTTGCGGGTCATGAACGGCGCCTGCTGCACAAATTTGGCCGTCGGCGGCAGGGTCTTGACCCCATTCAGCGCGGCCAGCGCCAACAGCTCGTTCACGGCGCCCTCAATGAGCGGCTTGGCCAGCGGGTCGCCCACCAGCTTCTCGATCGACGCGCACGAAAACACCACCGACAGCAGCTCAAAGACGCAAAAGATGTTGCGCTCCCACTGCAGCGCCAGAAACGACGACTGCGACTTTTGCTTTGAGCACGTGAGCCGGCACGCGTTCAAGGCCTGCTCGAGCGGGGCAATCAGCTTGGGCGCCACGGGCTCAATGTGCACCGCCATTTGCGGCCCGGGGCTCTTTGAGTTGCCCCATTGCTGCACCTGCCACTGGTTTGTGCGCGTGTCAGGGATGTGACGCGTGGTAAAGTCGCAGATGAACGCGGCTACCGGCACCTTGAGGTGCTGGCGGACCAGGCGCTGGATACCGCCGATCCCGTCGGAGGTATTTACCAGCACCACCGTCTGCTTGGACACAAAGTTGGTGATCTTCTTGACCATACGCTCCACGTCCCTGAGGCCAGCAATGTTGATGAGGATGTAGTCAAACGCCATTGGTTGGGCGCTGTTGAGGTCCAGCTGGTTGGGCCGGAACGTGTGGGATCCGTACAGCTCGGTCTCAAACTGTACCGTGTGAGTCGGCCAGTAGGTGTAGGTGTCAAACTGGCCCGATGCCTGCAGCTGCCAGGTGACCAGCGCAGACGTTGGCGCAAAGCCAACCGAGAGAAACGAGGGCATGGTTTAACAAATGCGGAATGGCAAACGACTGGACGGGTTGTTGGTAAGCTTTGAAACGCAAAGTGGAATGCGCCATGTCGTGACTAATGGCTATGCAGCCACGCGGTACAGAAGAAGGGGGGGGGGTGGCTGGCTCGCCAGCGCAAAGGGCGATGGGGGGGCCAGTGACCGGCCAGCACGCGCTGAGCGAGTGCGAGGAATTGCCGCGACGAATTAATGCTGCGCCGCGCGCCCCGCCTCCCGCCTGCATATCACCCGTCACGCGCGCATCAGCTGCGCGTCATCGGCGCATGTCGAGGCATCGTCCGGATGCCAAAACTTTGCCGATGCAGCTTATCCAATCGCCAGGGCAACCTATGCAGGGGCGTGCATGTGGGTCGAGTGGTTAAGCGTCCAAATAGAGTCGAAATAGTCATTGGCTAAAGGTAATGGCTCAGTAATGCCATAGCATCCAACCATAGCATCCATAATCTAATCTAGGCAACTACTCCATCGCCGCTTGCATCTCAATCAAGCGCTTGATTCCGGTCATCCAGTTGCCGCACTCGTCGGCGTGGTCCCGCGCAATGTCTGCCTGCAGCGAGCGCGCCGTCTCAATGTCGCGACTCGCCAGTGCGCTGGACAGGTCGGCCACCAGCGCGACCGTCGGCGCGGTCACCAGGGTCGCCTTTGTGAGGTGGTCAAACAGCATGTTGACGCGGCGCTCAGTGTCCTTCATCTGGCGCGGGTACTCTGCCTGCACCGAGGGGCGCACGCGCTCCAGCACGGCCGCGAGGCTCGTCTGGATGGCGCCCACGGCCGCGGGGTCGAGCTGGGCCGGCGCGGGCGCCTCGGGCTGGCTGGCCGCCACGGCGCTGGCCACGGCACTGGCCACGGCGCCCGACACGGGCGGCGCAACGCCAGACCTGGCCTTACCGGGGGGAGGCGGCGGCGCGGCCGCTCTGGCCGCAGGAGGCGCTGCCTGGGGCGCAGCGACTGGTGCGGGCGCCGCGGCGGCCGGCGGTGCGTAGGGGTTGGGCGCCGGCGGCGCGTACGGGTTGGGAGCCGGTGTGCGCGGTTTAGGGGCGCCCGTCGCGCTGGGCACGCTAGGCACGCTGGGCACGCTGGGCACGCTCGGCGTGTACGGGTTTGCGCGCGCGGGCTGGGGGCCGCCTACTCCAGGCGGCGGGGTGGGCCCAGAACTCGGGACACGGCGAGGCGGGGCGTTGGCCTGCTGCTGGTGCTGGTTGGGAATAATTGCCGGCGCCTGGGGGCGCTTGTTTTTGACCAGCTGCGCGGCGTCGGGCAGGTCATTCCAGCCACGCGCGGGCGGCTTGATAGTGGTGCTCACGAGACCGCTACCGCCCGCGCGAGGAGGGGGAGGGACGATAGGCTGCGGCGAGGGCGCCTGGATCGCGCCAGGGCCAGGTGTGACGGGAGCGGCAGCGCCGGTAGGAGCGTACGGATTGGGCGCGTACGGGTTGCGAGGCACTGGCGACGCGCCAGCGCGAGGGCCGGGCGATGGCACGGGCACGCTGGGTACAGGCGGTGCGCCAGGCGGCGGAATAATCTGTGCAGGAGTGGGCACGGGCACTCCAGGGGCACCAGCTCCAGGGATAACACCTGCACCAGGAGCAACAGCTCCAGGGATAACACCTGCACCAGGCGCACCAGGCGCCGCCTTGAACGGAGACGCGTACTTGGAAGCAGCGGCCTTGGCAACCTTCTTTTTGCCGCCAGAGATCCGCTCCTTGGCCTGGCCATAGCTCGTGGGCAGCAGGTCCAGCAACTTGCCCGCAACATCCAGGTCCCCCTGGGACGCAGCAATGTCGGCAAAATCGCGATAAATATCGTAGAGCTCCGTCTTTGCATCGCTCAGGGGCCGCCCGCCAGAGGCAACAATGATCTTCTCCACAACCTCCTGCAGCGCGCGCGCGCGCGACTGGAACGCGGTGGTGCCCGCGTGCTTCTTCTCGAGCTCGGGCAGCTCCTGCAGCCAGATCTGACCGGCCTCGGCCACGTTGCCGCCGGTCAAAAACACCTTGATGGCGTCCTCGCGGTTGCCGTTTTTGGCGAGACGCTCGCCCAGGGTGGCGGTCTTGGTCTTGTCGCCCTTGGCCAGCTTGAGCACGCTTCGCCACGCCTCGATCTCTGTGTTTTCAAAGTCGCCAAGCGAGTTGTTGACCGCCCACGCCGCGCGCAGGTACGGCTTGGTGGACGCCTCAAGGTAGGCGCTGCGGGCCATGTCCAGCAGCGACGGATCGAACGAGGCCAGCGCGAGCGCGTCGGCAAACTCGTTCTGGTCAATTAGCGCGTTGACTGCCCTTTTGAGCTTGTTTTGCACCACCAGTTTGGTCACCTTGTCGTTTTTCCCGTCAAACAGTTTGTAGGCGCCGCTGGGGTTGTAGGGCAGGTCAAAATCGTCGTCAATGGTGGACTCCGCCTCCTCCTCGGGCTCCTTCTCCTCAAACAGGGGCTTTTTGGCAACAACTTCCCTGAGCAGCTCCCAGTCTTTGCCGTCGCGGGCGACGAGCTCGTCAAAGTTGCCAGACAGCGCCGACTTGAGGCTCGAGATGTCGGTCGACTCGGCGCGCACGGTGCTGATAGAGACTGTTTTGCCGCTCGAGCTCACGAGCTTACCGCCAAACCCAAACGAGACGCTCACGGGGCGCTTGAGCCAGGCGGGCGCCTGCTGGACGTGGAACTGCGGGTGCACGGCGTCGACCACCTCCTCCGAGTCCCAGAACGCGTCGCCGCTGGCCTTGGTGGACTGCGACGCCAGCGGCTCGGTGGTGTCCTGCAGCGTCTGCAGGGTGACCTTGCCGTCAAACGAGGCCGAGGCAAACTGGTCGGGCGCGCGGGGGTTGAAGCGCGTCTTGAATGTCCACCCGACGCTAATGGGGTACTCGGCGAGCAGGGTGGCGCTGTTGGGGTTCCACAGCAGCGTGCGGTTGTCCTTACCGCTTGAGAGGAGCAGGTCCGGGTCGTGGGTACACCAGTCCACGCTGAGCACGCCTGCCGAGTGGCCCTCGAGCACGCGCTCGGGGCTGTTTGCGTTGCGCAGGTCCCACACGAGCACGACCGGGTTTTGGTCGTCGCTCGAGCACGTCACAAGACGGGTGCTGTTGGACGCGTGCCACGAGACGCTCGACACGGGCAGCCGCGAGCCGGCGACGGTGTAGTGGAGGTGGATGACCTCGCGCTTCTTGCGCAGATCCCAGACCGAGGTGAACCCCCCGTTGCCAGCAGTGGCCAAAATCTCGGGAACGCAGTTGTTCCACGCAACGCCGCTCAGGTCGTCCTGGCGGGCCGAGCTGCCGGGGGTCGAGGCGGACATGGAGTTGAGGTCCCACAAAAACACCTCGCCGTTGGAGCCCGCGCTCACGAGCTTGTTATCGCGGTTAAACGCGACGGCGCGCGCGGCGCCCTTGTGGTTGCTCCCCGAGCCCGCGGCCTTGAGGGAGTCGCCCTCGCGGTTCCAGAGCGACACGACGCCCGATTCCATGGCGCCGGCGACGTACTTGGAGTCCCTGGACACCGCGAGGTCGTTAAAACGCGACTCGCACTCGGTGCTGAAAACCGACTCGCCGTTGCGCCACAGCTCGAGCTGGGTGCTTGAGTTGAAGTCGGCGTCGATAGCGCCCGCAGCGGTACCGGTAAAAATGCTCGAGGTACTGTCGTGCGCCCATGCAAATGTGGCCGTACGAGGGATCTCCTTGATCTTCATACGTGGCTGACTGAGAGTTGGAGGGGCTTGAGAAGTAGGAGAAGAGAGGAGTATTTGAGTAGACGAGGAGTAGACGAGGAGTAGAATTAGAGGTTGAACAAACTTTTTGAACAACATTCCTCACTCCACCTCAACTCATCCCAATGTCCACACCACATAAATAAACTAAATCATACCTACAGGCGGTAGCCTACTAGAAGGAGTCAAAGAACCGCTCTTGGCCAACTGCCGTACAATAAAGACCGGCCGCTGGCCATTATCCTGAAGCTCCTTAAACACCATCAGGGGCTTCTCGTCCATGCGCAGTTCGCGCTCCTTGGTGCCGTCAAAAACCAGCAAACTGTAATTGCTCGGGTCGCTAACGATTTTGAACCGTTTCAGCACCGCCTGCAGCACCTTGTTGCAGGGGTCCTCGAGCGTCACCCGGAAACTCTTGAACGGCTCGCTGGCGGTGCTCATCGAGATGGGCGCGCCGTTTTTGATGGTCGCGTGCACCAGCTGCTGCCCATTGAGCGTCGGGGGGTCGCGCATGTTGAGCGAGTGCACGCTGTCCGAGTCCTCCTCAATGTACCCCAGTCGCGACATGGGGATGCGCTCGCCCAGGGGCGTGCCCGGGTTCTGCCGCGACGACTGGCGCTCCTTGTGGTCGAATGTGTCTGCGCTCGGCGACACATTGAGCGACGTCGAGCGCGAGGTCGAATTGAGGGCCGCCGGCGCCAGGCGCGACACAGAGTGCGTTGGGCTGGCGTTCCCGGCCGGCATCGGTAGCGGGACCTGCTCCTTGGCCCTGCGGATGGCCGGGAGCATGTCCTGGCGCAGCTTGTTGTGGGTCTCGACCACCTTCTTGAGCTTAAGCCGCAGCGCCTCAATCTCGGACCCCAGGTCGGACGCGCTCTTGAAGCTGATATTGTGGCCGGCCGGCCGGCGCAGGTGCTGATTTATTGCCCGCAATAAATGCACACGGTGGCCCAGCGACTTGACGCCCACGTCCTCGAGGTCCTGCTGGTCCACAACCACCAGGCTCTCCCCGGTGATGTTGTGGAACTGGAACATCTCGACGTACTGCGGCATCCCGAGCCCGTCGAGCCACCGTTGGACCTGCTTTTGGTCCCACTCGGCCATGTCCAGCATGCTGAATAAGGACCGCCGTTGGGGGTTTTTAGCTTGTTTTAGAGTTAAATTAAGTCGCTGTTTGAGGGGCTTGCTGCGGGGCTGTTTGCTGCGCTTGCTGCGCCTGCTGCTCGAGCGCCGCAAGACGGTCCTTGAGCTCGTCGAGCCCGCGTAGCCGCGAGTCCAGCGCGAGCTTCTCCTCCTCAAGCTTGAGCCGCTCCTCCGCATTCAGATCGCTAAACACATAGCCCCCGTAGCCGTCAAACTGCAAAATCAGGTTGTGGTACTGCCACAGCGACGCGCGGTGCGACACCGTGAGCAGCGAGATCCCCAGCTGCTTGGCGTGCGTGTACATGATGGTCTCAATGTCGAGAGTGACGCTCGAGGTGCACTCGTCGAGAATGGCAAACTTTGGTTTGTGGTAAAACAGGCGCGCCGCAGCAATGCGCTGCTGCGTACCCATGCTCAGGTCCTCGCGCCACTCGCGCTCCGCGTCCCAGCCGCCGACCTGCTCGACCAGGTCCTCGATCTGGAGCACGCGCAAAATTTCTAGCAGCTCCGAGTCGCTCGACCGGTTCATCTCCTCGGTGGCGGGGTAAATCACCTGCTGGCGCAGCGTGCCCCGGCTCAGGTACGGCCGCTGCGGGATGTAAAAGATGTCGCTCGGCGGCGGCCGCTCGAGCGTGCCCCCGGCGATCGGCCACAGCCCGCCGAGCACCCGAAACAGGCTCGACTTGCCCGACCCGTTGGGCCCCACAATCAGCAGGTGCTGCCCCTGCTTGACCTGGAAGCTGAGCGCCGCGATCAGCACGTCGCCGATCGGCGAGATGATGGGCACCTCGCTAAACACAATGTCGGGCCCCAGCTTGACCACGCCCTTGGACTCGGGCAGCTCCGACACGAGCTTCTTTTCAAACTGGCCGCGCTCGGCGCTCTCCATCACGTCGAGGAACCCCGCAACCCGCTTCGTGTACCCGGCGAGCTGCGCCACCTCCTTGTACGAGGACATGATGCGCCCGAACGCGTCGCTACTGCTCAGCAGCAGCCGGCGGTTGGTCACAAACGCCTCGGTGCGCTCACCCACCGTGTGGGCCACCACCCCGGCCACGGCGCCCTTGAAGAAGATCGGGATCGAGCACAGCATCAGCCCGAGCGCGCCCCAGTAGTACTTGATGGTGAAATCCTCAACAAAGTTGTAGTAGAGCCGGTGCCGCAGCACCCGGTTGATGTGCTTGAACAGGGCAAAGTACGACCGGTCCAGGGTATCCTTCTCGGGCACGTCGCCCTTGTAGAGGCCAACCTCCTCGCTGTACTCAATGAGGCGGGTGTGGTGCGACCTAAACTCGCCCTCGAGCTGGCCCTCGGTCGCCACAAACTCGCCAAACGGCGGCGCGCTCAACCGCAGCACCTGGGCGCTCAGCTGGATGAGCAGGCCGATCGCCAGCACATTGTCGCCGCCAATCCCCTGGCTGAGCTGGTACGTGTAGAGGCACATGTCGAGCACCGGCTTGGCCAGGTTGGCGTACAGGTTGCTCAGGGCCCCGCTGAACTTGGCCACGTCCACGGTGATCACCTGGTCCGGGTTGCTGATGCGGTCGTCGAGGTTATGCAGCGAGTAGTACACGGGGACCTCGCTGTCGGGCAGATACCGCTCAAGCATGTACTTGTTGAGGCGGGTGCGGAACCGCAGAGCAATTGTCTTTTGGAGGTAGTACAGCATCGAGTTGCACACGCTTGCCGGGAACCCCACAATCATCCACCACATGACGCCGAGCGCAAACTGGCGGCCCTCGCCGCGAACCAGGTGCGAGGTGATGCGCCCGTCGAGCCGGGCAACGTACAGCGAGATACCGGTGCGGAGCACCAAAAAGATGGTTTCGGTGCAGAGCAGCCAAAACTCGCGCGACCTAATGCCGTTGGGGAGAATGATTTTGAGCAGGCGCACCAGATTGCGCAGGAATTCGCCGTCAATGGCGACCTTTTTCTTGGCCCGGGGGTTTGCCGCCGCGGCCTTGGACGGCGCCACCACGGGCTTGATGACGCTCCATGCGATCCCGCTGAGCACGACAGTCCACATGGCACGGGTCGCGCCCTTGCGGTGCCGCCCGTAGAGGGCCAAACCATCGGTGGCCAACTTGGAGACGTTCGCCATGACAAATGCGGGGTGCATGTGATTCAAGTAGCCGAGCGGCAGCGATGAGCGAGTGAAAATTCAGAGTGATGAGTACAGAGTTGCGAGCACAGAGTGACGAGTGAAGCGATTTGCAGCAAATCCAAGGTGGGGGTTATGTGGGTCCAGGTGGGGTGCCCCACTGAATTTCTCTGTTCCTCAAACCTCAGCTCTCAGTCCTCTCACCTCCTCTCCTCAGCCCTCTCAGCCCCTCCCCTTCCTCTACTCTTTTTGCGCAACTATAAATTATCTACAACTTGGCCAAAGGCTTGTTGATCTCGGAAATCAGGTTGATCGCAGCAAGGCCATCAGGGCCGCGGCGCACGCCAAGCTCAATCAGCTTGTGGAACACCTTGGCAAACTCGGCAAAAAAGTAGTCCTTGTCCTTGGCGTACACCTCCACCCACTTGCGGAACTTGGGGTCGTCAATCAGCGCCATGTCGGTCGGGAGCATCATCAGCTCCTTGTCCTCGTCGTAAAACTGCTCAACTCCGGCAGGCGACTTGCCCAGCTTCCACTCCTCGTTCAGCAGCAGCTTAAAGTATGTGTTGTTGAACTTGGTCGGGTTGGGCACCCAAGGGCCGTCAAACCCGCTGCGGTTGGCGTGGGTCCGGCCCAAGTTGTGCGCGCCGCTCAGGGTGACAATCTCCTGGTCGTTGAAGCCCATGCGGTAAAAGATGTGCCTCAGGTGGTCGGCGCCCTTGGACCCGTCGGGCAGGCGGCCATTGGGAGGCACATTGACCTCGTCCACATAGTCGACGCGCCCATCCTTCCACTCAATGTCGGGGCCGCCCATCTCCTTGATGGCAACCACCCCAGCGAGCGTCCAGAGATCGGCGTACGAGATCCACGGGAACTGCTCCTTGATCGGCTCAAGGAACTTGCGGGCGTACTCCAGGCCGGCGTTGGCGCCGTCCAGCGACTCGAGCTTGTAGCGCATCGTGGCGCCGTTGGAGCCGCCGGTCCCGCTGGCCTTGTCGTAGGTGCCGCTCGCGTGCCACGCCAGGCGCACGAGAACGGGGCCGGTGCTGCCGTCGTCGTACTCCTCGTTGGGAAGAATCTTGCGAATCGCCTCGCGCACTGCGTCATAGTCTTTGGCCATCTTGAAGGTGTGAGGAAGCTAGGCGTGCCGAGATTATAACATGAAATGTGGGGGTAGCCCTAACCCGCATGCAAGATGCAGCGGAGCCTGTGCGATGTTTTAAGCGTTGTTTTTGGGTTTGCTGGTGTGGAGGAAGCTGTTTTTGCGAGAAAAAAATGTTCGGCCGCCGCGTCGGCATTTGTCTACGCGTTGATTGGCCACGGCATGTCGCATGTGATAGGGGTCTAGCAGGGGGTGTAGAGATATTGTGGCACGGAAACGGGCCGAACCGGCGACAAAAGGGGTGCGAGAGGCGTGAAGCTCGTTTGGCTCGTGTTGGGTGTGTATATTGGTGTGGCTGCAATGCCTGCGATGGGACGAGCTATATAGCGCTTCAGCTATAGGCTGTGTGTTATCTAGTACTGAGGTAGGCCATTAAGAATAAAAAAAAGTATGAAACTGGAGCTTGATTGATCTATTGGTAGTAAATGGGCAACTTTCTAGCTCTTACCTTTTGACAAACTCACATCTCGCAATTGCGACTCGATGTAAAGCAGGTCGCACAGGCTATCGACACCATTGAGTTGACGTTGGGCCTTTAGAAAAGTTTGGTTAATTGAATGCCTGCCATCGCCGCTAAGACCTTTAAAAGTATAAACTGAGGGGTCCCGTCTTACCGCTAAGCACGCCAGCTCGTTGTAGTTTGTATGAGACTTAGGCACATACTTCAACGACTTGGGGTTCAAAACTATAGCGGTCTTGACGAGATTCAGATCCTCCAGGTGTGTACCACTTGCATATTCTAGCAACCCATTTTCTTGAACCAATAGGCGTTTGGCTTTCTCCTCAATGGAGCGCGATAAACGAGAATGAGGAACTGTCCAATGGTCGTTGGCGACGACCATGAACGTCACGTATATGTTGGTGCTGCGGTTTATACCAGAGATCTTGGAGCAGTTGTCACAAAAACAACAGTCCGCGGAGTAACGCTTATATCGCCCACAAGTGGAACAGTTATGATAGTAGTCTTCCCTAGAACAATTATCGTATTTTTCAAACCTATTTCTTCCCCTCCCCTTTGCTTTTGGAGCCACACACCTGAGGAATCGCTTCTCTTTGGTGCTGAGATAGTGGCTTCTCATCAGATAGTGAGCGGGGAGGCCGCCTTCCTTGACATCATAAAAGTCCAGCTTGCTCCACAGCTTGTCGCTCATGAAAATCCTGTAAAATGTTATGTTGACGCCAGCCAGCCTGACGTATCGCTGTGGGTGTGCGGGAATGTACAGTGCTATCAGGTTCCAAACATCCTCCATGACGACGATGACGCGCCAGGTACATCAAATAGTGCATGTGAGACAATTTTGAGACAGCGATGGATGTCAATTTCAATAGGAGATGCGCATGCGGGGTAACCATGCCTGCCCCAAACCTGAGAGCTTTGATTAAATGCATCACATTTACTAGCGTCAAGTCGGGAGTTTGTGTAGAACTTTGTATAGATGGTAGTGTGTGACGACTAGAGCATCACCCGGAACAGGTATCTATCTTCTGGCGCTATGCTGCCACCCATATTATTTAGTGGGAACTCGCTATCAGGGAGCTCAGGGAGACCCCCCGCACTATACCGTAGGCTCGAGATGCACAAACAGCTAACAAGACACAGCCTCAGGGAGTATCCCATGCGGCATATGCCGATCTTACAGTCGCCTGTCGCTGTAGAGTAGATCAGACAATCCATCTGCACAGCAGGACCGCCGCCGAGCCTCCACAAAGGTCTGGTAATTATTGTGTGGCAAATAGGTAGTGGGAGAGCTTGACTCGGTCGAGACTATGGAATATAATCATGTTTGCATGTAGCCATTCCCACACCATTTCTCTGTGCCAACTCGAGGTAGTAATTTTAATATTATGCAGATGTTTCGATTGTTCTTGCAGCTTTTGTGCATAGCTGCAGAACGCCAAACCTGAAGCTACCTACTTCATGCCTCAGAGTAGCTTTCTTCAGCTCTGTATCGCACATAGATAGTAGTATTCGCTATAAACTAGACTATTGAAGCCACTGGTGGGTCACATAGAGTGGGGATGCATTGCGCATCTCCACCCTCAGAAGATCTCACATCCGGGAGGTCAACACTGTGAATCTCCATCTCACAACTGCGGCTCGCTGCAGAGCAGGTCAACCAGGCTACCAGCACCATAGAATTTCCTTTTAGCCTCCAAGAAAGTTTGATATACTGTAGGGTTTCTCTTTGCGTCATTCTCTACAAAGATGTAGGCTGAAGGGTCGCCTCTCACAGCTAGGCTAGCCAGCTCGGCATAGTTTGAAACAGATGTCGGAACAAATTTCAACTTTTTTGGGCTTTTAATTAGTGCTCTCGCGACCAGATCCGAGTCTTGCAGTTATGCTGGACTCGCATATTCTAGCAGGCCGTAATCTTCGACCAGGAGTGTGCGTGCTTTGCCCGTATTGAAGGCTTTCACATTCGCTGGAAGTAGCCAAAAGTCATTTGGTGGCCATCACGACGATCGGCGCGAGCTCGTCCTCGAGCGCGCGGTTGATGAACGAGAAGCACTCGAGGTCAAGCATGTGCACCTCGTCGATAAACAAGTCATTTGAAGCAACCATAAAGAGCACGTATCTGTTGGACAACTCATGGAGAGTCCTGATCTCACAGCAATACGTACATTTCGGGTTCCTCCAACCACTGCAGTGATTTCTGCATTGTTGTTCTGTGTAGCGCCCACAAGTGGGACATGTGAAATCTCTGTTGGGCTCCCGACAAATGCGACAAGAGCCCAAGGCTTGGGATCGTTTCCTTGCTCCTACAGGATCCGCGTACTTGAGCACAAGTTTATCGTGGTCACTGGAGTTGAAGCTCTTCATCAGGTAATGATCAGAGATGCGTTTTTTGACATCATAAAAGTCCAGCTTGCTCCAAAGCTTGTCGCCCATAAACATCCGATAGAAAGCTTTGTTGACACCAGCCAGCCGTATGTATCGTTGTGGATGTGCGGGGATGTACTCTGCCACCAAGCTCCAATTATCGTCCATGGTGCTGATTGCGAGCCAGACAAGTTAAATAGAGGTGTGCGAGACTATTCTGGAACAACAAGCTATTAATTATTTTTATGTCGCATGAAAGCAGAAGGCGTGAAAGCTATCTCCTATCAAGCCTATAGAATGCCGGGGCTATAATTGCTTCACGCTAGCTATGAACTCAATCCAATACACGAAGTCTCACTTCAATAATAGCTGCTACTTGTGTGTCCACCAAGTGTACATCACCACGTGGGTATGGACGTGGTCGCGCGCATATTCGTTCAACAGCTAGCGATGGGCAGATTGGTTCGAGATCTTTGAGCCCATTCAGCAAAGTTACAGTCAATTTTGAAGGTGACTCTGTACAATGTTTATCCTACTAGCTACTATGTCGCACTATCACCTCAAGTATTGGATCGACGCAATGCTTGCAGATATGTTTGGAAAATCTCTGGTTTATCACGTACCTCCTTCCGGACGTACTTATAGGCCGATGGGTCCCCTCTGATTGCCAGGCAAGCGACTTCAACATCATCACGAAGACGCTCTGAAGCGTACTGCAGTGCCAAAGGGCTTTTCACCAAAGCACTTTTCACGAAATCGGAATCGTCACGATCCGCGATACTGGCAAACTTGAGCAGGCCATATTCTTCAATTAAGAGAAGCCGGACTCTGTCCCCAAGTTTGAGCATATCTGTGGCAGTTATGAGGTCTGGGTAATTGGCTGCTGCCAAATAGGCAGCATACTTGTCTGTGCTATCATTCAGCCGTTTCAGTAAATCGCAATGCCTGCAGTAGCTCCGCTCTTCCAATTTAACATGATTGCAACATCTTTGCTCTCTCCAGTCCTTACAATGTGGGCACATGGCTGTAGATGCTGGCCTAAAGCAGACATGACAGCAAGAGTATCGGCTAGGAATATACTTGAGCACGCCGAACTGAGAATGGCTGAGCACATACTTCTCCTCGAGGGTAAAGTCGTAGCTCTTCACCAAATAATGATCAGCAATATGCATTTTGATATCATAAAAATCCAGCTTTTTCCATAGCCGGTCAGACATGAATATTTTGCGGAACGTCTTGTTGACTTGAGCTAGCCTGGTGTAGCATTGGGGGTGTGCAGGTACAAAATCTGCCACCAAACTCCAGGTATGGTATTCCATTAGTCGTACAGTCTCAAGTGGAGTACTTTTAAGAGCAGACTGAGACATGTTGTAGACACGGCATGCAATTGCAGAGGCGAATAAATTGTCTGCGCCTCATTATCGAAAGGCGATTGTGACTAGGCAGCTCTGAATTATGCACTGATATCTCATAGCTGCAGGTCCAGGGCACCTGGCGTCCTTTGTGCATGGCCTTCGCGAGTCTATTAGCAAAATACTACATGCACACCCCCGTCTCACGTCTTCATATTAAATTACATCAAAAAATTCTAGATCTTGAACAAAATCAGGTACACAAGGTCTGTGCACCAGACTCCAGTCTGACAATCTTGAGGCGCGTTTGGCAAATTTTGGGCTCATTCCGAATATCATTGTCGATATACTTGTGTGCTCGAGGATCCCCTCGCATTGCCAAGCACACAAGGTCCACGTTATTGCGTACTTTATCAGGGGCATACTGTAATGCCATGGGATTTTTCACTAGCGCTCGCTCAATGAGATGAGTATCACCATAATCTGTCTCAGTCGCAAATTTCAGCGGACCATACTCCTTGATCAAGCGATTTCGCACTCTATTCGTTAAAAACGACTTGATCTTCGCCGGGAGTATACCGGGGTAGTCTACAACCACGATAAAGGCAACATAATCGTTAGCGCTGTCAGTTACAGATTTCAAAAGACCACAATGGGCGCAGGCGCTTGCAATGTGGTTGCAGCACTTCCTCTTCCAGTGCCTGCAATATGAGCATCTCTCTGTAGTACTCCACTCTTCACAATCTGTGCATTTTATCGGAGCCGGCTTTATAAGCTCTACAAAGTTCGCGTGGGTGAGCCTGCGTTTGTCAATAGCGCTGAAGTTATGTCTCCTCATAAGATAATGCTGAGAGATGTGGTCTTTGACCTCGTAAAAATCCAGTTTGGTCCAGAGATTGTCGCTCGTGAATAGCCTGTGGAAAGATTTACTGACTTGAGCTAGCCTTGTGTAGCGCTGTGGGTGCGCGGGAATGTAGTCCGCTATAATACTCCACACATTGTAGTCCATTATCCTTCCGCCCTCGGTATATCCCTTATAATAGCTTTGTGAGACACCACCGAGACACGCCAAACAATATGAGGAGCATTATTATTTACTCGTAGGTTAGTGCTCGCAAGTCTATCGACAACATAATATTTGCAAAACCCTGTCTCGTATTGTGAAGGTTTTGAAGCTACACTAAAAGGATCTAGGTGCACAAAGTTTGGGCTCCAAACTCCTGGCGCACAGCCTTGAGACAGGTTTGGTAAACTTGGGGCTCGTCGCCGATCTCTTCTCCGACATGTTCATGTGCAAGTAAATTTCCTCGTATTGCCAGACAAGCGAGCTCCATATTGTTGCGGACTTTTTCCGGAGCATACCGCAATGCCATAGGATTCTTTACTAGCGCACGCTCAACGAGAGTGAGATCTTCAAAATCCGTCTCGATCGCGAATTTCAGTAGACCATACTCCTTAATCAGGCTATGCCGGACCCTCTCTGCTAAATTCGTTTTTACGCTCGCAGAGAGTGCATCAGGGTAGTCTGTGGCAACGATAAAGGCCACGTATCTATTCGCTCCAGCACTTATACTTGACAAGAGTGAACAATGTGCGCACTTACTGACTGGGCTAAAGTGGTTGCAATAGTCTACTCTCCAGTATCCACAGAGCGTGCATTTCAAAACAACGCTGTTATTACAAGCTGTGCATTTTGGCATAGCCGGCTTTCCAATATTCACAAATGCCGCGTTGGTGAGCCTTTGTCTATCATCAGTGCTGAATGCACGGCTTTTTACGAGATAGTGCTGAGAAATGCGGTCTTTGACATCGTAAAAATCCAGTTTGGTCCATAGTTTATCTCCCATGAAAAGCTTGTGAAACAATTTGTTGACTTGGGCTAGCCTTGTGTACCGCTGTGGGTGCGCAGGAATGTAGTCTGCTATAATACTCCATACGTTATAGTCCATTGTGCGCTTTACCAGCTGAAGTTGCTTTTATAAAAGCAAATACTCTGTCTGAGACAATTGCAGCAAGATTCAAATGTCTTTTTGCGCATTCGCAGAAAATCACTAAATTGTTGACCTACTTTCAAAGTTGCTGTAATTATAGCATATCCTGGGCGGTTTTTGGTACACAGCATGCAAATTAGCCTCAGCGAACGACGTTTAGGCGCCACTGGGACCCGTAGTCTAGCGAACTCCAGAATCAACTACTATATAACGATTGAGCACCATAGAACCACCGCACAACCATTAGATATGTCTGAAAGACTTTGGGGGTTCTACGAGCGTCTTCCTCCAGAAGCTTATAAGTCGAAAAGTCGCACCCGATTGCAAGACATGCTATATCAACATCGTTGCGAATAGCGGTGGGTGCGTACTGCAACATTGCTGGATTGCGAATAAGCGCTTTCTTGACCAGATCAGTATCCTCATAATCAGTTTCATTGGCAAACTTGAGCAATCCACACTCCTCAATCAGGAGCAGCCGCACCTTGTCTCCGAATTTGGTGGTATTTGTTCCCGAAACTATGTCAGGATAGTTTGCGGCTGCCATATAGAGAACATACTTGTCGGTGCTGTCGTTAAGACTTTTCAAGAGCTCGCATTTAGCACACATGTCTCGGCGATATGGACTAACGTGATATACGCAGTTTTCTTCGACCCAATAACCGCAAAGAGAGCACGGCCTCAAGAAGTTGGTTGAACGACAGTTGCTGCAGCGGCTTGGTGTAGGCTTTTTGATCTCCCCGAACGTAGGTTCACTCAGCGCGATCTTGTCTCTATTGGTAAAATAGCGACTTCTTGTCAGGTAGAATTCAGATATGCGGCATCCCACCTCGTAAAAGTCCAACTTTGTCCACAAATCGTCACTCATGAATATCTTGTGAAAGCTCTTGTTGACCTGTGCCAGCATAGTGTAGCGCTGAGGATGTGCAGGGACGTGCTCTGCTACTATGCACCATACTCGTTCATCCATGCGAGTGATGAAATTTTGGGCCTATAAAAAGCCAGAGTGAAACACATGAGCTTACCAGCTGCTGGGACTGAGACATATTTTAATCAGATTAATTCAGCTAGGTATACAACGACTGTGCATTGTTTGCCCAGCGCACAACTTCCAGGTATGTCTGGTAGATTTTGGGCTCATCGCTAATCTCCTTCCCCACGTGCTGATGCGCCGAAGGATCACCACGAATTGCGAGACATGCCAGCTCAATATTATTGCGGATGAAATCTGGGGCATGCTTCAGTGCATTGGGCTCCCTAATAAGGGCTTTCCTTATAACTTCGTGGTCTCCGTAATCCTCATCACGAGCGTATTGGAGCAGCCCGTACTCCTCAATCAGGGAGGTTCTCATTTTGTCAATAATCCCTCCCATGCGCTTTATATGTGGGCGGATCAGTTTTGGGTACCTTGACGCCACCATATAAATCACATACTTGTCCGTAGTGTTGTTTACCTTGGACGCTGAAAGGCAGCGTTGTCACACTCCTTTGTTGATTGAAGTACTTTCGCAAGAGTGGGCTACAACCAAGCCATCACATTCAGAGCACCTTCGCCTGCAAACAGGGTTGGCACACTTATTGCAAGTGACCGGCACGTCCGGCTCTTTAACATCGCCAAAATCCCGGTGGCTCACGATAAGCTTATACCAGCTCTTGTAATAGTGACTCTTCACCGGTAGTGATCCGATATGCGCTCCTTTACATTGTTAAAGTCTAGCCGGCGCCAGAGCTTGTCCGACATGAATATCTTGTGAAAGGTCCTGTTCACCTGCGCCAGCCGGGTGTAGCGCCGCGGGTGAGCGGGCATAAACTCCGCCACTAGACTCCATACATCGAAATCGACCGTAGACATTTAGCGATGGGTCGCGTCGCGTTTATTAAATCAGCTGTGGGTCGAGGGCGGTAGGTGCAGTAGAGGACAGGAGGACATTTGTAGAAACAAGTAGAGCATCACTTGGTCCAGTCTTTCCACTGGGGACCCTGTAGCCGGTTAATCTCGAAATCTCTCTGTGCAGCCTAGCTCCTAATCTAGTATTTTCACGCAACCGTCCAACCAGCCCAGATCGGAAACTCCAAAAATTATATAGCCGGGCCAACGGCCTACCAACACCACACTCTTATGCTTCTCGCTCTTCTCGTTGCCATTGCCACCTGCGCTTCTGCTGATTTCGCCGGCGACGCCCATGCCGCCATCTCCTCTGCCTCTCACCTCAACAGCGTTGCCGCTGGCTGGACTCGCGACCGCGGCCTGGCCGGTGCGGTGGGCATCCAGCGCGCTTATTACCCCCTCAGCTCTGCCATCAAGCAGCTCGAGTCGAGCGCCCCCAGCTTTGCAGTGTCCCAGCCCAATGCCGAGGCGCTGGGCGAGCTCAATGCCATTGTGAGCACCCTGCTGCAGACGTTTGTCGACAAGGCCACCGACCTCAAGGGGATTGGCGCCACCACCATTGTGCAGTCTGACATCAATGGCCTCGTCCACCCCGTGGAGAATATTGTCTCTGGCGTGTACGCTGCCGGCAAGCACGACTGCAAGTTTGTTGAAGGCTTGGTAGCCCCGGTCAAGGCTATCCACGGTGGGTTCTTGGGCTGCAAGGACGCCTACGGCGCCGATGTCCCCAACTTTCCCGAGCTGAAATGCTAAAATGCTAAAAAAAAAAATTGCGATCGCAAAGTGCGTCCGGCTCAGTTGGCAAGTCGTTAGATAAATTATAATTAAAGTCGTAGCGCCCGCGCTACACACCCAAAATGAACTCGTGGAACAGCGCGCCTCCCGCGCTGAGCCGCTTTTGAGGCGACCACTGCAGCAGCTTGCTGCAAAAGTCCGCCGCGACTGGGTCCAGGAGGCTCTGCAGAGGCCGCGACCCCGGGGGGCCGCGCTTCTTGCGGTTAATTAGGCTGCCCCTGCTGTCGAAAAACATGCTCGCCCTCGAGCAGCTCCTGAGGGTGACCTCGTCGGGGGCCCCGATCGTCTCGCAAAGGCACGCGATCTGGTCGCCCTCATCCTCCCCAGGGAAGATGGGCTTGCCACGTAACAGCTCGGGCACAATGCACCCCAGGCTCCACATGTCAATGGCCGTCGAGTAAGGGACCCCTAGCAAAATCTCGGGCGCGCGGTAGAACCGCGACTGGATGTAGGTATAGATGCGCTTGTCCTCCATGCAGCCCGAGCCAAAGTCAATGATTTTAACCTGGCAGTGGTCAAGGTCAGAAACCAAAATGTTTTCCGGCTTGAGGTCGCAGTGGATCATGCCCTGTAGGTCGAGAAACTGCAGCCCCTCCACCAGCTGGCGCGTGATGTACTGAACGAGCGGTGCGCCCAGCCCCTTGTACTTGTTTCGCTTGAGCAGATCGTACAAGTTATCGCCGAGAATCTCTGTGCAGATGCAAAAGTGGTCTCGAAACGTAAAGCTCGAGATGTAGCGCAAAAAGTGGTGCTTGTCGGGCTGGCCGGCCTTGTGCAGCACCTGCAAAAGGCGGGCCTCGACGCGCGCCTGCTGCCGCATTTCCGCACGGTTGCAGGTGATTTTGAGCGCAACCGAGCGGCCCGTCTTGTGGTCCTTGGCCTTGAATACTTTTCCAAAGGACCCCTTGCCGAGCTCGGCTACAATCTGGTAGCGGTAGGCAATGTGGTCGTCGAGCACGCTACGGTAGTTGCCCTGGTCATCGGTAAAGTTGCCCGTGACCTTTTGGATACCCTGTTTGCCACTAAAGTACACCGCCTGGTAGTTGAGGATCTCCAGACGCTCGTTGCGAGTGAGGTTGGGCCCCGTCTTGGACAGGGCCAGGCCCTGCTGCGGCGGCCGCTTGAACGCGTCCTCAACCACGATGGAGCTGTCAAACGGCCTGCTCAGCCGGGCGAGCTCGCCAACACTGGCCGCGTCGGGCTCGCGCTCAATGGCGACCGAGTCCCACTCGTCCACCAGCATGGGCGGCATGGGGAAGCCCGACTCGTTCGGAGTACCGGCTCCTCTGAGCGACGAGCGGCTACTTGCGGAGCTGCGAATGCGCTCAAAGAACCGGTGCGTCGCCTCGGTGAAGCTCGACCGCGACGACCGCGACGAGTGGCTGCTGCTGGTGGGAGTGCTTGGGCCCTCTGCCTGCTTGAGCCGGCTCAGGTCGAGCTTGGGCGGCCGCTTGGGCAGAGCGTTGCGCTTGCTGAGGTTGAATGGAACCGACTCTGAGGGCGGCAGCCGCTGCTGGGGCGGCGCGCGCTTGGGGCTCTGGGTATGCTTTGGCGGAGGCTTTTTGAGGGTCTTTGTAGCGGGGGCGGGCGGCACCGCGGGGGCCGCTGCTCGCGACTGCGTGTCGCTGACTGCCCTAGCGCTGCCCCGCTTGATTGAGCGCAGCGATTCCGACCGCGAGACCTGCTTGGCGGCCGACGCGGCGGTGGTCACTGTAGCGCACGCTGGCACCATGGAGGGCGCCTTGGCGGGCGCTTTGGAGGGCGCCGGCGCCGCCTTGGGGGTGGTTGCTGGCCTCTGGCGCGGCATCTCCCTGGGGATTGTCTTTAAAGAGACCGCACGGGTCATGCGAGGAGTGGCGGCGGCCGTCGTGGTAGGGGCAGTTTGGGCGGCAGGAGCGGGCCGCAGTGCGTGTTTTGGCCGCGTCCTCAGGCTAGGTCTGTTGATGGCCTGGCTATGCGGCTGTGCGTGCGTCTGAGACTGAGGGTGAGGGTGCGCCTGAGGGTGCCCTTGAGGGTGCCCCTGCACCTGCGGGTGCGCTTGGACCTGGGCCTGCGGCTGCGAGATCCGCGGAATCACGCGCAGGCTCTGGGACTTGGGCATCGCGGGCGGCGGGGCCCTCGTCTGGGGGACGTGGGCCGAAACGTGCCTGGGTCGCGCGCTCACCAGCAGCGGGATCCCGCTGAGGCGCGGCGCCAGGAGCTCGCCCGAGGGCGCCGGGGCAAGATAGTCGCCTGAGAATACCGGGAGCGCCGAGTAACTCACGCTTCGAGTGTACGGATCTGCCATTGCCCCTTGTGTTTGCGTCCCTGCAACAAAGCGTCGGTCAAAAGGGGTTTGGTCAGCCGGACGCGTTCCTCTTCAATCTTTTACTAATTGTTTCAAGATATGCAGGGCCTGCCAGAGTCTGCAATTGACGGGCTGTCTCTGCTGTACCAGCTGGTACTGACGCAGTGCGTCTACGAGACGCGGCTCGACTTTGACGCGGCGGCCCCGCTCGTCACGGACCACCCGCTTTTGACTGAATACAGGGCTGTGGACGGAAAGGCCGTGGAGGCCTTTTACAACAAGCTTGTTGAGCGCTATGTCGACGTCAAGCACGAGATCAAGCAAGAGCCCGAGCAGCCCGGGCAGCCCGGGCAGCGCGAGCAGGTCGAGCAGGCCGAGCAGGTTGAGTTGACCCCACCACAAAAGCTCGAAAAACTGGTAAACTATTTATACGCCACCTACGTGCAGCAGCTCACAAGCGCCATCGAGGAGGACAAGGCCGAGTTTGGCAAGGTTTTGTCGCGCCTCGAATTGTAATCAGATGCTGCTCCGTCGCGTTCCAAAGGTGCGTCTCGCAGGAGCCCTGCAACGGCGCACGTTTATGCCAGGAATCCCCTCCCCCATCCCCGAGCACGAGGAGGAGGAGCACAGCAAGAAATCGTCGTGGCGCGAGATTGGGTTCAAAGCCGCAGAGACTTCGGCAATCATGTTTGCCAGCCTGGCCATTCTGGGGCTCGCGGGCCTCTACTACCACAAATCGTACCGGTGGCACTCGAACCAAAAGATGCTCGACGCGTTTGATGGCTGGGACTCGGCCATGGAGCTGACCGCCTACCAAAAGGGCTCCGACGAGCAGGACGGCTGGGTCGAGCGCGAGCAGCAGGCAAAACTCGACGATATTATCGCCGGCCGCCTCGTCGGCCGCTACTATCTGCTCTATGGAGAAAAGGGCACGGGCAAGTCGACCATGCTGCTCGAGGCGATCAAAAAGACCCGCTCAGAGGGCGTTGTGATGTTTGACGCGCACGCCGACCCCGAGATCTTTCGTATCCGCCTCGGCAAGGCGCTGCACTTTGAGTACTTTGAGGACTACCTGGGGTCGCTCTTTTCGATCCGCGGCCCGCGCGAAAACTCGGCCATCCTCGACATTGAGCGGGCGTTCAACGTGCTCGAGCAGGTGGCGCTCGATCGCCATAAAAAGATTCGCAAGCCGCTCGTTGTTATCATCAACAATGCCCACCTGATTAGGGACGACGAGGAGGGCCGCAATCTGGTGGAGCTGCTCCAGCAAAAGGCCGAGACGCTGAGTGGTTCGGGGCTGGTCACAATGGTGTTTAATTCCGACGATTATTGGCTGTCGCAGCGCCTCAAGCGCCTGGGCACGCGCCTCGACCTGATTGCAGTGCAGGACTTTAAGTGCGATGAGAGCATCAAGGCACTGCAGCGCATGCGCAGGCACAAGCTGGGCCAGGAGCTGGACGCCAAGGTGGCGCGCGAGGTGTACCACCTGGTGGGCGGGCGTGCCCAGCACTTGGCGGCGGTGGCCGGGGCCTCGGACGTGCTCAAGGCGTGCCACCACCTGATTGACCGCGAAAAGGTGTGGTTCCTCAACCACGCCGGGCTGCTTGGCGACGATATGGACGACGATGTGATGGAGTTTGGCAAGTTCTCTACGGCGGCCATGGTGCTTGCCAAAGAGATGGTCGAGCTCGACCGCTCGCGCAACTCGTGCTTTGACGAGCAGGGCAACATTGTGCTGCCGCGCATCCCGCTGTGGCGGGCCCGCCAGGTCATGACGCGCCCCGACTATATCCAAGAGTACGACAACCTCAACATCTTCACATTGGACGACATGAGCCGGGTCAAGCCCGACAGCGTGGTAATGATGCATGCGTTCCGCGAGATTTGCAGCATGCCCGGGTTCAACGAGCTGCTGGACCAGACGATCGACCGGGTGAGCGCTATCGAGAGCCTCGGCCGCACGCGCGAGCTGGTGCTCAAGGACCTCATCACCGGCAAGTACAACTTTAAACAGGGTACCCTGACTATGGAGCAGCCGCTCGAGGAGGAAGACGACGACGACGAGCTGATGCAGCTCGATCAGACCGAGCGGTTTTACTGGAAACGGAGGGGCCTGGGCCACGCTAAAAAGTATTCCGAGAAGAAAACATAGATTAGAATTCAGCTTAGCATTCTTAGCGCGATCTGTGTGCACTGGCTGCTGCTGTCAAAGTCTGGCCGCTCGCTGGGCTGCTTTTTGGCGAGCCGCGCGTACTCGCGGTAGATTGTCTCGCGCTGCTTTTCGTCAAACTCGGGGTCGCTGAATGCCGGGTCCGATCGAACGAGACGTTTGAATTGCAAGTAGAACCGGCCCGGCGCCCAATGCTTCTTGACCAGGTCGGGGTACGACCCGCGCGGCTCGTCGATGTGGGCGGGCCGTGCGGCCCATTCGGCAAATAATGCGGCCCTTGCGGGCGCGTTGACGAGATCAAACTCGTCAAACATGGCCAATCGCTCCATCTGGTCGGCCCAGCTCGAGTCTTTAGATGCGTGTTTATCGAGAAATTTCACAAACCCGGCGGGGTCTTGTTTGAGCTGCACGCCGTGCGGCTGCTCATCCGAAGTGTATGCTGGCTCGTCGAAATCAGAGTCCATTTTTGAGCTTTTGGACGGCGTTACCCTTATAGAGGACCTCCCTTTGAGCTTGTAATCCCACTTACATGAGCCGCAGGTACGACAGTAGAACAACCATTTTCTCGCCCGAGGGGCGCCTGTACCAGGTCGAATACGCCATGGAGGCCATCTCGCACGCTGGCACGGCGCTCGGGATTCTCGCCAAGGACGGAATCGTGCTGGCGGCCGAGAAAAAGGTCACCTCCAAGCTGCTCGAACAGGACACGAGCGCGGAGAAAATGTACGCACTAAACAAGCAGCTCGTGTGCGCGGTGGCAGGCATTGACTCTGACGCAAACACCCTCGTCGAGCAGGCCCGCCACTACGCGCAAAACTACCTCGCCACCTACGACGAGGAGGTGCCGTGCGACATTCTCGTCAAGTATTTATGCGATACGATGCAGGCCTACACACAGCACGGCGGTCTGCGGCCCTTTGGCGTCTCGTTTATTTATGCCGGGTGGGACAAGAACTCGGGGTTCCAGCTGTACCAGTCCAACCCCAGCGGCAACTACTCGGGCTGGCTGGCGACGTCGGTCGGGAGCAACAATTCCGCGGCCCAGACCCTGCTCAAGACCGACTACAAGGAGGGGTGCACCCTGGCAGAGGCCTCCGACCTGGCCATCAAGGTGCTTGCCAAGACCATGGAGTCGAGCACGCTGACTTCGTCGCGCATTGAGATCGCGTCCATCACCAAGGACGGCTACAAGGTGTGGAAGCCGACCGAGATCCAGGTGCTTTTGGATGCCACTGATATTGACAACAAGGAGAGTGCGTAAACTGCTAACTAGACCGGTATCATATCTATAAAATAGCTCTACTTGGCTCCACTGCTCTGATCTACTCTATTCTATTCTGCTCTACTCTAGCTCACTCAGCTCACCCTACTCTCCGCACCTCACCATGAGCAGCGTGGGGTCGCTGGTCATTGGCTCAGAAAACTTACCCCTCGGATACGTCACGCCCGTGTTTCCGTCCCTCGGCACCGGCTCGAGCCTCTACACGGTCGGCGACATCTTCCGGTTCGTGCTCTACTGGAACCTGATCATGAGCACCAGCGCGCACGTCCTCTGCGCGCTCGTGGCGATCCTCTCGTCGCGCAAAATCAGCCAGGCCCCCATAAAGCTCTCCATCTACGGGCTTTTCGGCGCGCTGTACGGCCTCATTGTCGGCAGCCTCAGCGGCCTGTTTCTGGGCGGAATCTACATTGGCGGCGCGCTGCACATGTCCACCTGGGTCCCGTTTGCCTGGTCATTTGTGCCGGTGTGCTTTCTCTTGCTCACAAGCTTCAATGCAACTACAAATTATATGTAAATAGGCTAAAATTAGGAAATGAAGGTGGCCTCGTTGTAGGCGGTGCCGTCCTCCTTAAAGGTGGTGCCGTCGATCTCAAGCTCGATCGTCATGGGGTTGTGGTAGACATAGATGAACGGGTTGGTGCCGCTGATCCCCGAGGCGACCTTCTTCACAAACGCCGGTAGCTCGGCCATGACGTCCATGCGGGCGACCAGGCGCGCGAGCGAGCCCTTGACGGTGGCCTTGACGGTGGGCTTCGGGTCCTTGGCGGCGGGGGCAGGGCCCTCGAGCACCACCTCGAGCGCACCGGGCGCCGGCCACCCGACCTCGTCCGTCTTGACCTGCTGGTGCTCGACCTTGACGTTTACGCCGGTGGCAATGAGCTTGCCGTCCTTGACGACGGCGCCGATCGAGCTGCGCGACAACCCGTACGAGCTGGGGGTCTCAAACTCCATGGCGACCATCGAGGTGGTGGGGCCCTGAAAGTTGAGGAAATTCCAGCGCCGCGCCGCGTGGTGGGGCTTCATGCCCTGGAGGGCCTTGACAAACATGCCCTCGGCCTTGGACAGCTCGACCACGGTGCCGTCCAGCGTGAGCGAGCCGCTGAGCTCGGCGCGCGGCCAAAACACGTGCGTCATGGTGCCCCACGGCTGGGTCAGGTCGGTGCCGTACCTCGAGGTACCATCCGCACCAATCTTGAACCCAGTGTCCACCAATTCAAACACAAAGTCCACCTTGACGGCGCTGTTGACGGAGCCACTCTTGAAGGTAAACGACTTGCCGCTCGGGCTGAGCTTGATCTCAAACCCGTTCTCGGCAACCAAATTGGCACCAGAAAGCTCAGGCTTGGCCAGGTTCACGCTGATCCACTTTTGGTACTTGGGGTCCTTGGTGGAGGCGACCAGCGAGGTGAACTGGGTAGTGAAACTCAGGTTAACGGGGTTGGAGTGGATCAGCTGCACAAAGCCAAAGTACCCGCTCGGCTTGTCGTGAAAGTAAAAGGTCTGGGTCTCCACATGTGACTGGCTGGGCTGTTTCCAGTCAAAATCAGCGTTGGTGACCTCGCCGTAGGGATTGCGCCCGGCAACCGTCTTGTCCACGGCCATAAATGCGCTCGCGCCATACTCTGGCTCTGCTGTTCCAGCAACACTGGCAACGGCGCCCTGAGCCCATTTCCACATGATGAGTAAAAAAGGAGGTGCGCCGTTGCGACATTTATATTTGGCAACGGCGGGTTGCGGTTTAGATAATTTCCGGCGTGTATTTAGAGTCTTCTCTTTTTGTTCAAGTTTCTGCTTTTGATTCCTCTCACTTGCGCACGTCAATGCACCGCAATGCAGGTACGCATGCACCATACGCAATCAGCTTAAATTCTATATCCTAAACCTGGGGAGCGGCAGCAAGCACATCGGGAGTAGCCTCAGACTCAAAGCGCTTGAAGTTTTCAACAAACAGGCTGCCCAGCTTGGACACCTCCGACTTGAAGTCGGCAGCGCCCTGGGTCCACGATTTTGACGGGTCCAGAATCTCAGAGGGCACGTTGGGCACCGATGTGGGGATCTGCAGGTTAAAGACACCGTAAGTCTCGTAGTTGGCCTTGGCAAGCTCGCCAGAGTGGATCGCGTCGAGAATGGCGCGGGTGTACTTGAGCGGGCAGCGCTTGCCACCCTTGGCGGCAGAGGCACCGGTCCAGCCAGTGTTGAGCAGCCAGGCGTTGGCCTTGTGCTTGTTGATCTTTTCTGCCAGCATCTTGGCGTACTTCATAGGGTGCAGCACCAGGAACGGCTGGCCAAAGCAGGCGCTAAAGGTGGCCTCGGGCTCGGTGATGCCCTCCTCGGTACCGGCCATCTTGGAAGTGTAGCCAGAGATAAAGTGGTACATGACCTGCTCGTTGGTCAACTTGGAGATGGGGGGAATCACACCGCGCGCGTCGCAGGTCAACAGGATGATGTTGGTGGGGTGGTTCTCGGTGTAGCACGGCAGCTTGGCATTGGCAATGTACTCAATGGGGTAGGCGCAGCGCGTGTTCTCAGTCAGGGTGATATCGTCATAGTCGACAACGCGCGTGTGGGGGTCAAACACGACATTCTCGAGCACAGAGCCAAACTTGATGGCGTTGAAGATATCGGGCTCCTTCTCCTCGCTGAGGCCAATGGTCTTGGCGTAGCAGCCGCCCTCAATGTTGAACACGCCATTGTCGGACCAGCAGTGCTCGTCGTCGCCAATCAGCAAACGGTTGGTGTCGGCAGAAAGAGTGGTCTTGCCGGTACCGCTGAGACCGAAAAACACAGTCACGTCGCCGTTCTTGCCCTCGTTGGCGCTCGAGTGCAGAGTGAGCACTTGGTGCTTCACGGGCATCAGGTAAAACATCACAGTAAAGATACCCTTCTTCATCTCGCCAGCATACTCAGTACCGAGAATCACCATCTCCATGGTCTTGAAGTTGACGTCGACAGAGGTGTTGGACGACATACCCTCAGTGTAGCGGTTGGCGGGGAACGCGCCGGCATTGTAGATGGTAAAGTCGGGCTCGCCAAAGGTCTTCTTCTCCTCCTCGGTGGGGCGAATCAACATGTTGCGCATAAACAGGGCGTGGTAGGCGCGGGCGCACACGACGCGGACCTTGATGCGGTACTTGGGGTCCCAGCCGGCGTAGGCGTCAATCACATAGATGCGCTTGCGGGTGTTGAGGTAGTCGATCGCGCGCTCACGATTGATGTTCCACGAGTTCTCGCTCAGCTTCTTGTTGACGGGGCCCCACCACACGTGCTGGGACGAGGTCTCCTCGTCAACGATGCGCTTGTCCTTAGGGGAGCGGCCAGTCTTTTTGCCAGAGTTGGCAACGAGGGCGCCGGTACTTGAAATGGCAGAGCCGACCTCGTACACAAGGGTGTCCTCGTATAAGCTGGCGACGCTGGGGTTGTGTTCAATGTGCACCTCCTCGTAGTTGATGTGAGCGCTCTCGTAGAGGTCCTTTTCAATTTGGGCAGAGGGGGGGTGAGCAACGACACCGCTGGGATTGATGTTTGTTTGATTGATGGGGCTCATTGTGGAATTAGGAATGGGGGGCCGCGGCATTTATATAGTCGGGACTCGATATGCACGTCGCGGCAAGGTTGCATCAAGCTGCATGCTGCTCACATGTGGTGGGGGCGCTCTACCGTGGCCTCAGGCGCCTCCATTTTTTAGGGTACACTTGAAAATGTATTTTGCAGCTTGGCCTTGAGCTAGATGGGCTCGCCACGGCCCCAGTCTCGCACCCGAGGCGATTCCTGCTTTCCCCGGCCGCACCCGATGCTGCAACCCCACGCTCCCACCACACCCGAATCGCGGGGTAATAAACCTCCTGTGAGAGGCTGCTGGTATTTGTGCTAAAACTATTGCAAACCAAACTAGTTGTATTTTTTTTTTGCTCGCCTTCACGTGCTGTTATCGCCGGGGCAAACTCTACGAGCAACTGATGAATCGCGCAAATAGAAATTCAATTCGCCTGTAGCGCCTTAAAACAGAGCATTTCTCGGCCAATTAGCCCTGCCTTGCGCTCGGTCGGGGCATTGGCGTGTGGCGCCGCAGCCGACGTTTATCCGCATTTTTCCGGTGTGCCCGAGTACAGATTTCGCCGCGATTTGAATATTGGTTTAGCAAGAAATTTGACTGCGTTGCTCCCGGCCCGCACTCGGCCGCGTGCATATGGGTCCTTCATGTGACGTGAGGAGGACCGTCGCGTGGCCGAGGTCACGTGATCTCAAAGTGACACTTTTAAAATAAAAAAAAACCCCTCCCATACAGACATACAATAATAAAACTACATAAACTTTCTACAACGAGACCTTGGAGGACGAACCAGAAGTAGCCGAGATCCAGCCATTGATGGTATCGTCGTCAAGAGACGCGCTAAAGTCGACAGAGTCGTCCAAGGTGGTGATGGTCACCTTGCCATCGGCAAAGATCACAGCCGCCTTGATGGTGCCGCTGAGAGGACGGGCAAAGTAGTCGCTGCTACCGGCGCCAGCACCGTTCTGCTTGGTGTGCAGAGTGGTGGTGCACTTGGAGTTGCCGGCAGACAGGACCTCAAACAAGTCGAGCTCACCGCAGCCAGTGGTCCAGCACGAGCAGTCGGCGTTACCGTACTGCAGGGTGCGGGGGATCTGAGCGTTCAGGGCCCAGATGGCGGGCATGTCGTAGTTGTAGGTGCTGCTCGACACGCTGGACTCGGTGGGCATCTCGAACTCGAGCAAAAAGATCTTGTTTGCGCCGTCGAATCCGTGGTAGGCGGGGATGCCCTCGCGGTAGAAGCCGCAGTCGTCTCCGCTGCACTTGGAGTCGGTAAACACAATCACCTCGGCGTTGGAGGGGATGGTCACGTCGGCCAGGGTCTGGGGGCTTGCAGCGCAGGACTTGCCGTCGCTGGCGGCGTAGGAGAGCGAGTTGCCAAACGAGTAGTCAAAAACGCCAGAGCCGCTGCCACCAAGGTTGTTCAAAAAGGTGAGACCGGTGCTGGTGCCAGAGCTGGCGTCGTAGTAGCCAGTACGGGCCCAGGCGCCAGAGGTGGAGACCTTGCCGGTGGCAGCAGCAGCGGCAGAGGAGCTCACAGTGCTGGGACCGGTGGTGCTGGGGTCAGCGAGGCCGTTGAAGTTGTAGTTGTTGAACTTGGGGCCGTCGGAGGTGGTCTTGGATGTGGCACTGGCAGCGCTGGCAGCGCCGGCAGAGGTGGAGCTGGCGGCGCCAGCGGCGTTGACAACAGCCTCGGTGCTCGAAGTAACGAGGTTGCCGTCGCCGTCAACAGTCACAAAGTAGGTTTCTTGAACGACCTGGGTGACGTAGGCGGGCTTGGGGGCGCGCTTGTGCACGTGGTGGGCGGGCGCGTCCTCGCGCTTGGAGCTGCCAGAGCTCAGGGAGTAGGCAGCAAACTGGCTGAGGTGCAGCGGACCACGAAAGTGGAGCGAGATCTCCTCATCGATGGGGCTGAGCGCGCCGCTGAACGCGAACGGCTCAGACGAGCACGCGCCATTGGACATGCTGGTAACGCGGTTGTAGGAGCCCGAGAAGCCGATGCCCTCGTACTGGACCTGCTTGACCTCGTTGCAGTAGTACATGCCGTCAATCAGGGTGCAAGAGTCTGCGGCCGCCATGGCGGCCAAAACGAGCGTGTTGAACAAGTTGAACTTCATATCTAATCAAAGCAACAGTGAAAGAGTGACTGGGGTAAGATGAGTGCGGTGACTAGGATGTAAGTAGGAAAGTTGTCACTGGCCCCCTGACAAAAACAAGGGGCGGGCGATGCACAGTCATGCATGCTCATGCACGTTTCAAGCAGCAAGTGCCAGGGTTTGAGGGAGATTTTTCGTGTTTTTTCTGTAATGCAGGCCAATTACACGCGGAAAACGCCAATTGCAGGGATTGATAAGCTCCAAGGCGCACTCTGGCTGCCTGAGTTCCTAATGCGGCAGCTATCTCAGGGTTAGGGCGCTCCGCGCTCCCCCTTTTGGGACACCTGACCGGGGGGGTGAGGAGGAAGGGGGCTGGCACCTTTTGTGAAAAAATTTCACTCGGTGTAGATCCGCTAGAGGTTGTTATAGAGGTGATAAAGGTGTATATAGACGGGCACTCTACGCGCAACAGTACATTCTCGCGCCCCTTGTTGGGTGAGTGTTACGCCAAGCGCGGCTGAAACTGCGCATTCCGCGCCGTGTGGGCTGCGCCGAGTTGTTGAACCTTTTAAATCAGTGTAGGAGGTGTAAGTTTGTGCAGGGCCTGCCAGGGTATCCAGGGATCGCCAGAGACCCTGCATGCAGGTGGCAGGCAAGGGGCTGGTGCCAACGGCGGAGCAGCTCTCAATGGCCACGTTGCTCCTAGCACAATCTTTAGCAATCAACACGTTTATTATAGCTCTATAAATATCGAGACACAGGGTGCGGTGTGAGCGAGGTGCGGTGTGAGTGCGGTGCGAGGTGCGAGGTGCGAGGTGCGAGGTGCGAGGTGCTCGAGGGCAGGCGCGTAAAGCCCAAGACTCTAGGCGATAACTCTGAGCCAAAACCTAGACCAGACTCTAGACCAGACTCTAGACCAGACTCTAGACCAGACTCTACCCCCACCAGCCCTCACCAGGGTGACCCCAATGCAGGCGAATCCCTTCTGCGTCTCTTGAGCCGGGAAAACGCGCCAAGGTCGGCGTCCGCATTGAACCTCGCGCTCTCGCGCTTCATCCGCCGCAGCATGCGCTCGCGCTCCATGTCCCTGCGCTCCAGTTCCTCCGGGGTCAGCGTCTCCACCGTGGGGCCCCACTGCTCGCCCCTGTGGTCGTGGTCGAACCGCCAGCCGGCGCGCATGTCAAAGGCAGCCTCGTTGTGCAGCCGCCTCATATTGCCCTCCAAAATCTCCCGCTTCTGCTGGAGCAGCGACTCGTACAGGGCGTGCGCGATGGCGGGGTAAAACTCGATCGACACGCCCATATCAGCAACAACCGTCTTGGCAAACTGCTCCGGGGTCAGATCGCCGTTCATATCCCACTCAAACTTGTCCTCGTACACCTGGTTGCCCAGGATCACGCTCAGCTGGATCACGACGTTGAGCCCGATCTCCTCGGGGACCTTGATGAGCGCCAGCTCGCTGTACTCTTGCAGCTGCTGCTTGATTGCCGAGGCGATGTTGTTTGTGTAGCCCACGGGCAGGTCGAGGTCCGCGCAGGTGATGATGGCAAACTGCTCGGGCGTCAGCTCGGTTTCCTTGATGTTCCACATGAAAAAGTCCGTGATTTTGTAGTGCTCAAAGTCCAGCGACAGCCGGATGGGCACCAGCGCCTCCGTCTGCTCGGCGATCTTGTCGAGCTCGGCCTGGCTGTACGAGACGTGCTTGGTCGGCTCCACGGCACGCTTGGTCTCGTGCGGCCGCTGCTGCTGCTCGGGCCGCGGCGTGGCCTCGGGCGAGTCGCCCGAGTTGAACGCCGCGTCGTCGTCCTCGAAGTCGTCGTCGAACTCGGCGTAGTTGACGTGCGTCGCCGCCCGCTTGCGCACAGACGCGCGCGTCGCCACGAATAACGACGTCTGCTCGAGCCGCAACCGGCTGGCGTAGCCGCTCTGGCAAGCCTGAGTCGGGGTCACATTCATTGTCAGCGGTGAAGAGCCCTCTGGTCGCACATGAGCCATGAACCTGCTGCGCAAAAAGTACAAGCACGTTGTTGATCTGAGGGGCTTTTTGCGCTCGAGACGCGTCCAGGTGCTTGTGGACGTCTCCCAAAAGGCGGCCTTGGACCTGGCCCTCGAGTACATTGTGGCCTACGACGACGTCAAGCTCATAGATCCGCCCTCGCAGCCCCAGCAGCCTTTTATGGAATGGCTCGAATCCACCCTCGCATCAATTAACTCCACCGTGATTGGCCGCCCAGCCCCGGGAGGCACTCTGCCCCTGAGCTATAAGGTGTTTATGGACAACTTTGACATGTGGCAGGCGTTTGACGCGCAGGTCGGTCGCCCGCTGATGCATTTCCTGGTTTACGACGCAGCCCTATTTACTCGCCACAGCAAAGCACCGCTGCAGCTCACCGGAAGGGACAAACTGTCGCGGCCTGCAGGGACGCGGTCCTACCCAAGGTCAAACCCTCAAGCGCAGTACGTGCAAAAGTGTAGCCAAACTGTCGACTATGATATCGACTCGCTCTTGGTGCACGATACCTTTGATATCTCTGGCTACAATGAGGTGATGGCGCGGCACCTCTCCCGGCTGTTTAGGGGGCATCGCCAAAAGACCCGGATGGTGCCCTCGCACCTTGTCTCAAACTACTGCCTCAGCTGCCTCAAGGCACTTCTCCCGCAGCGCGCGTTTGGCCGGCAGTGGCCGCTGCTTCGCCGCAAGATCCACCACTATATCCAGCTGCCCCAGCGGTCGAGGTTTTATGTGCAAAACATGGCGAGCGGGTTTGCCATCACGCAAACTTGGGTTGGGCCCAGCTGCAACAAGGTCGATATGCAGCGCAAGCAACTGCTGTTTAGGCAATTTATCCAGTGGGTGTTTTTGGTGGTGACCCATGTCTTGCTGAGGCCGTTCACGCTGCGGTCCACCGGCAACTACAAGGACGACTATTGGTTTCTGCGCAGCCGCTGGCGCGAGATAGAGGCCAGCCAGAACGCCGAGTTTATCGCGAGCCTCGAGAGCTGGCCGCCCGCCGCGGCATGCGACAATCCGGTCACGATGAAGCCGGCAAGGGCGTACGTTGTCCCCAAGCCCAAACCCGGCGCGTTCCGGCACTTGATCAACCTCAAGTCTCTCAAGTCCGAGCTGTTCAACGTCAACCAGGTGCTCAGGCTCGAGGCGGCAAAGGCGTGCGAGACGCCGCACCTGGCCACGCCAACCGCATTCTACCCGGCGCTCGAGGAGTACTTGCAAAATAACCAAGGCCCCTTTTACGTCGTCAAGACCGATATCACCGGGTGCTACGACAATGCAAACACCGCCAAGCTCTGGCGAGTTCTCGAGACGCGTCTCTTGGAGAGCGAGCACGAGGTGCGCACATACAATTTCCTCACTGATAACCGCCAGAAGCAGGTGTCGCTCGCCAATGCCGTGGGCAAGCTGCCGAGGTTTGACCCACCGGTCCCGGCCGTTTACCAGGAAAAGCCTCGCGCAGGCATCTTTCTGCCGACCGTGCACGTCATGAATGTGCTCAAGCTGGTGCTCAATCAGCTCGCGGTCGACGTGGACGGCTCTGCCTACACTAAAAACTACGGCATTCCCCAGGGCTCCTCCATATCGGTGGCGCTGTGCGACCTAATGTGCCAGGACTTTATCCGCAAAGAGCTCGAGCCGTTTTGGGCGTGCTCAAAGTCGCTACTGCTCAGGTACGTGGACGACTTTTTGTTTATCACCACTGACTACCAAAAGGCCCGCAGGTACACCGCGGCTTTGCGGTTTGGCCACCCCAAATACGGCCTAGAGTACTCCATGCACAAGACCCAGTGCAACTTTGGGCCCGACGCCAAGCACCACCTGAGTTTTATTGGTATTCCGCTCGGAGTTGAGGGCACCGTCTCGTGCATCCCGCGCCTGGGGCTCGACAAGGTCCACAGCTGCTTGCGCGCCTGCGTGCGCGACGACCTGCGGATGCACTATGGCTCGCGCCCGCTCTCTATCAACCTCAAGGTGATCCCGCGCGACGCCTACCAGCAGGTTGTGTTTGGGCGCGGCCATTTCCCCGAGGCGGCGCGCGTCAATCTCGAAAAGCTGCTGGAGATGAAGTTCCACAAGCTGTGCGCGTGCCTGCGGGCGTTTAGGCACCGCAGAATGCAGCGCTCGTACTTGGAGCGCGTGGTGTCTGCTGCGATCAAGGAGCTCTGCCGGCTGCTTCTCCGACTGGGAGTGCCGTTCAAGGCCGCGCGCAAGCTCGTGATCAAGTACGCCCAGCTCCTGCGCCGCAGGTCGCACCTGAGCACGTCTGTCGTGCACTTTGCCGTGCCGGTGTGGCTGAGCCTGTACAAAAATAGAGGTTAAATATTTATTTTATTGTAGCTCAGTTGCCCTCTCGGCCGCTCTCTTGCGGCGGCGCTCCTCCTTGGCCAGCTCGCGCTCCTCAGCGGTCATTTCGGTTTTGCTCTGCTCGGCCCTGATCATGTCGTCGCGCTCCTTGCGGCGACGCTCGACCTCCTCTATTCCACCGCTCTGCTTGAGCATGCCCGTCTCGACAAAATCGCCCAGCTCCTGCATGAACTCGTCGGAGCGCTGGGCGAGCTCCCGCTTGCGCAGCTGCTCGGCACGCTCTATTGCCTCTGCGCGCTGTGCGTGGTTGGGGCGCAGCGCAACAATCTCGCTCAGCAGGCCGCTCTGGGCCTCCTCGACCTCGCCCGCGCTCGGCACCAGGTGCGCCACCGCCGGCCGCTTGACCTCGCTCTTGGAGAAGGTCTGCGCGCACTGCGCGACCAGCTCAAACGTCTTGCGCGCGTTGTTGAGGTCGGCTTCAAGGTCCATAACCAGCTGTTCCTGCAGCCGGAAGAACTGCTGCTCCTCGACAACCGTGTTGAGCTCTGTCTCCCAGGTCCTCACCCACGTGGGGTTCTCATTGGCAATGTAGGCCTGTAGCTCTTTGACGTCCTGTGAGGCCTTGGAAATGTCGCGCGAGACGCCGTCCAGCTGCTCCTGGCTGAGCCGCACGCCGCGCGTGGACACGTCCTTGCGCTGGCCCTCGACAATATCCTGCAGGTCATCCACCCACGACAGGAGCCTCGTGGTGTCCTCGGTCAGCTTCTTTTGCGACGAGGTCATGTATGTACGGTTCGAGCCGGCGTTGGCTTGCTTGAGGTCGCTCATTTGCGACTGCACTACCTTGATTTCCTGGCGCATCGAGTTGACTGTCTTGGTGCAAATCTGGCGCATCACCGCGAGCTGTTGCCTGAACGCCTCGGTGCTATCGGCAGAGATACGCGGCCCGCTCACAATCCCAGAGCCAGAGGACGAGGACGACCCTGAGGCCTTTGCAGTGCCGGCGGAGGCGGCGAAACCGCTCTTGAGCTTGGGCGGCGCGGCGCCGAGCTTGGTGTCGACCTTGGTGCTGAGGTCCTGCACTGCAGCAACTAGGTCCTTGATTTGCTTCTCGACCGCGTCCTCTTCCTCTGTCTTTTTGACCAGGGTCAATAAACTGCCCTGCTTTACATCTCGCAGCGTTGCTTCTGTGAGCTCGTATTCGAGCCCTGTGTTGTGGTCCTGAATGGTTAGATCGGGGAAAACCTCCCCGGGGGCAGGCGTGTACCCAAACAGGTCCACAAACAACAGACGGATCGCCGGCAGCGAGGCGGGCAGTTTAAGAAACCCCTTGCGGACCTTTTTGCCAACTCGAAGGAAAACTTCATCCGTTTCTCTTTTTGCAGCCGCCCGCGTGGAACTGGGACTGGGCGACTCGGGGACGGGCGGCATCCGCCTGACCCTGTCCTCAACTACACTGGCATCGGTGTAGTCTGCAGGCACGGCAATTGGCGCATGTGTGATGGATGTGGGCAGCTGGTCGCCATTCATGGCCCTCTTCATGGTATACGAGCTGTAACGCTTGCTCGCTCGCCTCTCTAGGGCGTGGCTTTTTTGCAGCTGGCTCAGGGCGTCTGACCGCTCGACGCGCTCGCTAGCATCACTAGGCATACGCTTGGGGCTCTGGTTGGGCAGGTACGGCGCGCTGCCCGACCCGGACGCAGGCCCACTCGGGGTGCGCCGGCTCTGCTGCGAGTTGAGCGATGTGGAGCTCGCATTGGACTCTACGCGGCGGTGCTTTTGGGTTTTTTGCCGCAGTGCGGCCTGCTTGTGCTTGAGTTGGCGCAGCAGGGTCATCACAATGTCACGGATTGATGGGATGCACTCGTCCAGCGTTGCCTGGCACTGCTCGTCGCTCAGAGCCGCCTCGAGAATTTTGCGAAGCGATACAGTCACGTCTCCAAGGTCGCTGATATCGACGCCCGCGTCAACAAAGTACCGGCACGCCAGGTTGAACTCGTTCCCGAGCTTGACGTACTCGTCGCTCACCTGCTCTTCTGAGCAGCCGCCGTACGCCCATTGCTCCAGGCTGGTCAATAGGCCCTTTGTGTGCCGCAGCAGCTGGGTAACCGTCGCGTCGATCTTGTTGATCGAGTCCATGTCAGCGGTCAGGTCGCAAGTGCCCAGGGTATAAATCTGAATTGACTGAAATTTGCAGAATTGTGCTCGCTGGGATCCGGGCAGCAATTAGTTTGTACTCCCTTCCTCTAAAATTTCTCGGCCCCTTGCGAGCCTTGATCAAGCCCCACATGGAGACCTTTGCCCACAGTTTACAAATGCAGTGGTGGCCAGTGGTGAACTCAGCCGTGCTCGGGGCAGCGATATACTATTTATATTCCAAACAGCAGCAATACAAGGAGGAGCGCGAGTTTGATGAGGCCATGCGCGAGCACCAGGAGAGGGAGCAGGAGCTGCCGGCAGACGAGCAAGAGCCGCTAGAGCCGCTGGACGAGCCGCAACCGATCGATCCTGCGGCCGCTCTGGCCGAGCGCCAGGCGCAAAATGAGACGCGGCAGCCTGCGTCCTGGAAGACACGCGAGGTAGGCGCCAAAAAGGCAAAGTCGCTCGCTCGCAAGGACCAGCGCCGCATGTGGTTTGAGCATCTCGAGGACCAGGCTCGCGCGCAGCGTGAATACGAGCAAGAGCACGAGAGACAGTTTGGTGACCTGATCGAGGAGGAGCGAGCGGCAAGAGAGCACCGCAACGAGCTCGCGAGACAGGAGCTCGCTAAACAGCAGCAGCAAAAGCGGCAGGCTGAGGAGGCCGAGCGCCAGCAAAAGGCTCAGCGACGCGAGCAGCTCGAGCAGCAGCTCGAGACCAAGGGCTGGGCCAAGCTGCAGCAGGGCGATGATACCGACCTTGGAGTGGTTGTCGCCAACGGCCAGTGCCTGGTGCGCGGGGACACAGAAAAGATGGCCGCAGCACTAGAAAAGGGCCACGCCACGTGGGACGAGCTGGTTAGTTAGGGTGTATACAGAGGCTAGTCGAGTTGGCTAGGATTCTATAAAAAATATTTACTTGGCTCAAGTCAAGCAGAGCCGACTGGTTAATACAAATCTTACCTTGATTTTGACACAAAAACCGGCAACTTTCGACAGGGGCGCCAAAGCGCTCGCCAGGAAAGACGACCTACGCCAACCTCTACACGTGCTTCAAGCAAGACAAGCTCGCCCTTCAGCCGACCCAGATCCTGGTCGCCGCGCCTTTCGACAACTCCATGCGCCAAGAGCACCTGACCAACCTCCAATTGGACAAGTCCATGATCTCCCCGGCAAACTTCCTCGCCATGTGTAAAACCCTATGGCTCGACCATCCCCGCTGGAGCGAAACCGCCCGCGTCCACCACGCCGGCCGCGCCATCCTGGCGGCTGGCGATGTTTGGACCGCGGAGTTCATGCGCGCCAACCCTTCCGCTACCTGGCCCACCTTCGCCGCGGCTTTCCGCGATGTCTACTGCCGCCCGGGCGTGCTCCACTCCGAGTACCAGCGGCTGTACCAGGACCAGCTCCGCGTTAGTGGCGGTGACCCCTATGTCACCCAGCTGGCCACCTATGTCCGCGCGCCCTCAACGCCTCCTCCCAAGAGGACATGTCCTGGCGCCAGCTGCTCAACCACTGGGTTGAGCCGAACCACGCGTGGTACGCAAACCTGACGCGTAACAGCATGGACGACATCCCCTTTTACGAGTACGTCCTGCGCGCACAAGCCGTCATGCCTCCCCCTCCCGCCAAACGCAGCAACGGTGCTGGAAAGAACAATCAGAGTCGCAATGGCCAGCACCGGAACTAAGACTTGTATACCCGTCAGAGTTACGCGAAAAACCCACTTGGTGTCTCGGTCCCACATAGGTGCATCATGCAAAAAAATACCTGCAGTACCACCCGTTCTCACATGGTCTCCCACTGTAATACTGAATGTGGCTCTAAGATGCTTAACTATGATTGATCGGACGGGAAATCGTGCTGAATTCATCTTGATATGACCGCAGGCGGTGTTTTTTTCGAGATATCCGCTCAGAGAGCGTGCCCACAAAAAATTCGACGCGATTTTACGTATCTCGTGAACCAGGCGCTTTGAGGCTCAAATTTATAATGATTACAATGGGGCAGAATCTTTGGTTTACAAAAATTTGATTAGATTGCCCGGGCAACAGCTCCAACTGAGTATACTCCATCGAGGTAGAGGTGTGAGAGGCGTCTTGTGATCTTTGGAAGCTATATTAATAGCCAGTGCGATGCCTATTTTGCTGTGAACCCTGAAATATGTAGGAAACTTGCAGGGCTGGCTACATGGTGTGAATTTACACGGTGTGGATCGTGGTCTCCTCTAAGCTCACCAGTATCAATTGTCTTGAAAATGGGTACATGTTCATTTTAGACTGTTGGTCATTGCACTGCTTGCAGTAACAGCGTGTACATAGCCTTGGCGCACCTCCACGCTCGAGGAGATTTGAACATGATATCATAGCTGTGGGATTAAACAGACTATAATGCGGAACAGATGGTGTAATGAGATGTTGTGGATCAGGCCACTGCGATAGTGAGGCCCAAAACCGGAGGAGTTTTATATTCGGGAAAAAGTTGTGCTCGACGAGCAAAACGCCTGCCGCAGCGGCTGCCTGTAGCAATGATTTAACAGCATAAACACAGACTATGCCCCATTTGCTACTCCTCGTTTTAGTGGTCTACTCGAGTAGCGCATGAATATGCAACCTTGAAACAATGTGACTGTGATGTGCACTGTTGGCAGAAAGCCCATAGTGCAAGTGCCAGTCGCGGCGCTCCCACGGGCACACCTTTACCTACCTGCGAGCGTCGCCAAAGCATTCGCGAGTGCCAAAACTTGTGCAGCCTCGTCTTTTTGCACGCTATTTACTATATGTACCGCTACTGCCTGCGACGCGAGAGCAAGCCGATATTTCTTCGCCATGCGGTCACGGTAATACCCAGTGGCCCTCAAAACCCGAAATCATTCCAGTAATTGGCTCATGTAGTGTAAAATACAAAGCCCAGTCGGGCGAGCGCCAAATGGCCTGGCGCGGGATAATTTACAATTTGACGCAATATTAGGCGAAATCCGACAGCTTTGAAAAAAAATTTTGTTATCAGCGACCGACTAAAGTATATGTGATTCATCTTATCTGCTCATCACCTAATGACTCTTGGATCAAACCCTCCAGCCGACTACCCCAAGTATAAAGAACATTTGCGCAAATTTTCCGGCTCTGCACAACCTGCCACTGATCTCAGTACTCTGAGTTGGCCAAGTGTCGGTGCAGCGGAGCGCGCCAATGAAGACCAGAGCGCTCGTAAAGCGCGTGAGGACCGCATCGCCGACGCAGTTGCGACCATTTTGCACGAGTTGGGCGAGAGCGTCGAGCGTCCTGGCCTGCAAGACACCCCTGGGCGCTACGCCCGTGCTTTGTTGGATCTTACGGGCGGCTATGAAAAGAACATGGTCGAGGTGATTAACGGTGCTGTTTTTGACGAGGACCACGACGAAATGGTTATGGTCAAGGACATTGATATTTTCAGCCTTTGCGAGCACCACCTTGTGCCCTTCCACGGCAAGATCCACATTGCATATATCCCCAAGTCTAGGGTGATTGGACTGAGCAAACTGGCCCGCATTGCCGAGATGTTTAGCCGTAGACTGCAAGTTCAGGAGCGGCTCACCAAGCAGGTCGCCATGGCGCTGTGGGAGACGCTTCAGCCCCAAGGCGTGGCGGTGGTGATGGAGGCCTCGCACATGTGCATGGAGATGCGCGGCGTACAAAAGCCCGGTGCAAGCACAACGACGAGCTGCATGCTTGGCTGTTTCAGGGACCGGCAAAAGACGCGAGACGAATTTTTGCAGCTGTTGAAGTAAACGCGCACCCTCAGTTCAACCTATGCTCCATATCTATGCTCAACACTATATATTCTATATTATGCTCACAAGTATGTTCCAATCCAATAAATAAAGGGCTCGCTTTGACCGCTAGCTGGCCGGCTGAGCCTTTTCAACCTGAACGTCCACATTGAGACCCATAAACGCCAGGGTGATGGCCTCGTGCTGCGCGAGCTTGGCCGAGAACCCACCAGCCTTTGTGGCCGGCTCCAAGGCTCTGTCCATTGTGGGGTCGTAGTAGGTGTCCTGCACACGCCAGTCCAGCTGCTGCCGGTCGCCGGCGAACGGGGTGAAGGGGGTCGCTGCGCCGGTAGCCTGCTTCTTGGGCGCGTTTTGGACCATCTTTTGGTACTGGGGCTTAAGAAGTTCCTTTTGATAGTTTTGCTGCAGCTCCTCGAGCTGCTCCTTGGCACGCTGCTCAATGTCCTGCATGATTTTGCGAGTTTTGCGGCCGGTATTTGAGGCGAGGGTATCGACTAGCTCGCGCTCCTTGTTGACCTTGACTTGGTGCTCATTGTGCTGGAGCTCAATGGCAAGCAGCCTCAGCTTGCGCTGGCGCTCGGCCTCGTGCTGCTTGAGCTGGTCGCTGAGGGCGTCCTCCTCGCGCATGCGCAGGGCGTTCTCGAGGATCTCCTTTTTGTTTTGCTTCTCGTAGCTGCTGATCTCCTCGAGGGCGGCCTTTTTGCGGGCGCCGCCGGCCATGATATCAAAAACCAGCGTCTCAATGCGCTCGAGATAGTCGTCGTACTCTGCAGGTGTGTCAAACGACTCCTCGCGCTTGTTGTAGACCTTGAATACCCGCTGGCGGATGTCGACCTCCTTCTCAACCTTGAGATTTTCAAAAACCTGCTTCTTGAACCGGCCCTTGCGCAGTGTTTTGCCGCACCCCTTGTAGGGGCACGGAGCTGGCCCAACCGAAAAGATGCGGTCGACGCACGACTCGCACATTTTGTGGTAGCACTCGGGGTTCACCAGGAACTGCATGTCCGGGTTGAGGTACCGAGAGCTCCGGCAGATTGGGCACATTTCCTCGCTCATCTCTAGGTAGGGTCGGGATAGTCAGGTTGGTAATGTACCAAGTGCCGCAGGGATTTGGGTGCGTGGAGGACGCAATTTACCGGTGCATGCATATATACGAGTACAATTTCATCTTTCTGGACTCGCTCAATCTCAAGCGGATCCTGTTTCTCAACCCCGAGGTGCCCAGCTCGGCCCTGAAGCAGCACTGTGCGTCGAGGGGCATTGAGCTGCTGCACTATGGGCTGCAGCCGTGGAGGCCGGTGCGGGAGTGGAAGATTATCGGGCTGGGGACGTTCCAGGATGCCCTAAAGCAGGTGCTCATGCGGGAGCACCACCCGCTCCTAGTGGTCGACTCGAGCAACCTGTTTATTGGCGTGCTGCGCCGGCTGCAGCACTGGACGTTCTCCAGCGTGCTCGCAGAGTACAACGCCGTCGCCGGCTCGCGCTCGAGCTACCCCGGCGAGCTGTTTCTCGAGATGGTCAACACGCGGTGCGACTGGGCCTGCAGCGAGGCGGCCGAGGAGGCCGTAGACGTGCGGCCGCACCCGTGGAACGGCCTCAATTTATCTATAACGCTAGCGAGGGAGGACGTTCCCGAGTGGTTCAGATCCCAGGACGACAAGTGGCGCGAGATCAACTCGTAGCAAGTCATGGTTTGAGGGACGAGGCGATGTTGGCAAGCAGCCGCTCAATGCGCTCGGCGGACTGCTCGAGCTTGTCGAGGCGGGCGAGCACGCTGGAGTCGCGGGGCTCGGCGTCATCCTCGGGCTGCTCGGGCTGCTCGGGCTGCTCGGGCTCGGTCTCTGCCTGATCGCGCGCCTCGAGTACGCCGTACTTGACCGAGAGCACCGGGTTGAACAGCTCGTCAAGCAGCGCATAGTTGAGGGCGCGCCGCGTGCTGCGCGTGCTGCGCACCGACATGTCCATGGGCATGGCCCCTGCGGGACCAACTGGGCGCACTGGGGTCACTGGATCTCCTGGCATCCCTGGACCCGGCATCCCTGGACCCGGCGCCCCCGGACCCGGCACCCCCGGGCGTCGCGACCAGCGCCAGCTGATGCTCTCATAAACAAAGATCCCAAACAGCAGCGGAAACTGGGTCGTCTTGAGGATCGTCCGGTTCACAATCAAAAACCGCGAGTACGACACAAGGTACACCAGCGGGTACAGCAGCCACTCGATAATGTTGAGCGGCGGCACGTAGAAAAACAGCACCGCCGCCTCGGCCTTGAGCTTGGAGATGGTGTTGAGCGCCCGAAGATAGTTGTACTCGAGCGTCGCGTGCTCGTTCACATGGCTGTAGGTGTCGCTCAGCACGGCGGTGAGGATCGGCCGCACCACAAACTGGGTCAGAAACAGGTACGCCAGCAGCGAGCCCTTACCAAACACCCGGTAATAGTCCCACTGGTCCCACCCGGCGCCGGTGTATCCAAACATGATGCGCACAAAGTCATAGGCAACGACCTGCGGGCTAAACAGGTGGCTCGAGAACGAAAACGCAAACGCGGCCCAGAACCCGAGGCTGAACATGGTCACCACCAGCCAGCTCACTCCCAAATCAATCGACATGCGCCGCACCGAGATGAGCATCTTGGAGAAGGACTCGTTGGCATCAAACACGCCAAACACGCGCGGCACCAGGGTGATTGCCATTGCCGCGAGCACGTCGCGCGCAAGCGTCGGGTACGAGTTGGCCAGGCACGCGTGCAGGGCAAACAGCGCCAGCGTCAGCCCATCGCACACGTTCCACAGCGACGTCAGGTAGATCTTGGGGCCCACCGTCCAGATGTAGGCCAGCTCGTCGAGACACAGCCCCAGCCCATAAATAAAAAACAGGAGCGCGTTCCCGCCGCCGCGCTCGTAAATAAAATAAACAACCATGAACCCGACCATGCTCAGGGTGCGGAAGAGCGCCCTGTACTTGGGCACGCGCAGCCGCGAGAGGCGAAACACAGACGCGTCCTTGAAGCTGTATGTGTTGACGATGCCCTTGCGGCTTTGCACCAGGAGGCCGAGCTCCTCGCGGCTGCTAAAGTTGAAGCGGTGCGACTTGTTGAGGTACGTGTCAAACGTTAGCGTTCCGTTCCACAGGTTGTCCACGAGCTCCACCACGCTGGGGTGCGACAGCAGGTGCTTGCACTCGGTGTGAATAGCAAGCTCAATGGCAGAGATCCGCAGCCACGCCGGCGCGGTCTGCGGCTGGCCATCGCTCAGGGGGTAAAAGTCAAATATGAGAGCCTCGGAGATTTGCATTGGGGTGTACTCGCACAGCAATTTGGTGCACAGCAGTTCACAGGTCGCCGCGCGAGTCTTGCACAGCCCGGAGATGGAGGGCTCGTCGGAGGCCTGCTTTTGAAACTGGTCCACGTTGGCCAGCAGGCAATAGAGGGTGCCGCCATTGAGACCCAGCGCCTTGATTTGGGCCAGCAGCGGCTTTATCAGGGTGGCATAGATCTGGGGGGCCTTGAGCTGGTCGTACTTGATGCTGGCGTCCATGCGCTCGGTGACCAGCTGGCGGATCTGGTGCACCTGGGAGACAATTGGCGTTTGGTCGAGGCCCTGCGCATCGTACACGGGCAGCGACGAGTACATGCCGTGGGGGAGGGATGTCGCGTGGCTGAGTGAGCTGGACCCCCTGGCCCCTGGCCACGAGCGACCTAGTTGAATTCTCCAGATTCATCCGACAAGTCAAGATCCTCGGTCTGCCGCTGAAGATCGCCAAGGCCGCTCAGCTCGGTCAAAAAGTCGCGCTTGTTGAGCGCCGCCTTGACAAAGTCCCAGCCGTCCTCGCGGTACGCGTCGAGGATCTGAGGACTGCAGCCAGGGCAGTTCTCAAACGCCGGGCCCCATACAGACACCGTGGTGTGCGTGCTCAGAAACCCGCGCAGCTGGTGCGACGTCTTGCCGAGAATCGTGTCCTCGTCGTGTGGGGCGTGCCCACGCTGCGGGTGCTGGTAAAGGGTGGCCAGCAGCTCAACACAAGTCGCGCTCGCGAGCGGCGCCACCCCAGGGCGGGTCACAGTGCACATTTGGTCGAGGCTCAGCCCAGACAGCGAGTCAATGGGCGCCACCACGTCGTTGCAAAAGTAGCACCCCAATTGCTTGCCCGCGCCGGGCACGCCGTGCCTCATTGCGAGCCACGAGTCAAACCCGAGCGCCACGTTCATCACCAGCTTGCCCTTTGCAGCCCCTAGCACGGTTGGCAGCCACCGTGATTCGCGTGAGTCCATGAGCAAATAAATAACGTCGTGGGCGTCGACAAGACGCTGTAGCTGGTCAAAGTCCCCGCGCTGTTTGGCCTCTTCGGTGACAGGGTGCCCCGCCATGGGGATCTCGAGCTGCAGGCCCTGGGCTTGGACGCCCGGGGAGATGGCCCGCAGCGCGGCCGCCGCGGCCTCGGCCTTGGGCCGTTTGGCAGTGGCATCCTCTGCAGTAAATAGCGGCTGTCGCACCGGGTTGCTGTACGACACCACGCCCGAATCAACGAGCGTCAAGTGCCGAACGCCCCAGGCCATGAGGCCGCGCGCAACGTAGCAGCCCAGCGTGCCGGCGCCCAGCAGCAGTACCTTGGCCGCCTTGAGCCCGTCGAGGTCGATCTGCGGCGCGGCGCGCCACTTCATCAGCTTGAGGTTCAGGTCGACCGCCTGCTCGGCCAGCTGCGTTGGGTCCTGGAGCGCGCTCAGGTCGGTGATTTTGGGCACGAGCGAGCCCTGTGAGTTGCGCTCCCATCCAACCGGGGCGGCGTCGGGCGCAGCAGCCTCCAGCTCAACTATGGCCCAGTAGCTGTTGCCGTTGGGCCGGTAGACATAGATGACGGCCTCGTCAAAGTACGGGGCAAGGGCGGCACCCACATTGCGCAAGTGCCACGGAAGCTGCCCATCCTGCGACCCGAAATCAACAGTGCCCAGCTTGGCCACTCGCGACCTAAAGTCGAGCGACCGCAGGTGCTTGACGTGCCATGTGGGGGTGTGATCCAGTGCATAGACCAACCCGCCATCGTCGGATTGCGTCAGGTGCTGCACCACAAGTGCATCGATCTCGTCATCCCCGCGCTGGTCAACATCCTTGACGGAGCTCGCCCAGTGTAGCGAGGGAAAGCAAAACCAATAGTAGTATTTGTACTTTTTCAGGTCAGAGTAGGACACGGCAAAGAACCGCAGGAGCTCGTTGGGGGTCTCAAAGATTTGCTTGGACGAAATTAGCGTCTCCAAGCGGCGCGCCTGCAGGGCCAAGAATTGCCGCTTGTCGAGGGCCTTGAAGGCGTCAAGAGTGTTGTAATTCAAAATGAACCCGCCAATTGCGTGATTGTATCCGTCCCGATCGACCTTGCCGAACGATTTCGCAGAGAACCGCACGGCGGGCCCGCGGCCCTTGGCGGCAAAGTCAAGGAACCCATGAATTGCAACCCGGTCCTCATCCAATTTGGCAACCTCGAGCTTGTGCTGGCTCAGCGCCGCGAAAAACGTCGCATCCACAAACGATTTGAGGGGGGTGAACGTGAACGGCATGGCGGGTGGGTGGGGGTTGGCTGAGTGATCCAATCTCTGGCCAGGTAAAAAAAAGGGGAGGATGGTCACACTGTACACCGAGCACAACTACAGCTACGATTTTGCAACTGCTACCACCGCCTACTACAACAAGTACCCCAACCCCTACTCCAAGGGCGTCGTTTCCATCGACACAATCTCGATGCGGTTCACGCCCGAGCGCCACTTGCATATTGACCGGCTCGTTCACAAGCAGGGCTCACTTCCGTGGTTTGCCCGCGCACTGATTGGCCGGGTCACCGACACTTGGATCCTCGAAACGTCAATTGTGGACCCCGTCAACAAAACCCTCAAAAGCTGGACCCGCAATATCAATCACAAAAAGATCCTTCGGGTTGACGACTATGCTGTTTACTCCCAAAACAAGGGCGGCACTAGCGTTAACCACCGGGTCGTCTTTACGTCGCGCCTGCAGTTTGGGATCCGGGAGAAAATTGAAAACTGGTCCAAGCAGGCCTTTTTGGATCGAATCAAGCAGTCGCGCCAGGGCATGTCGCTCGTTATGGAGCAGGTGCTTGCAAAGTTTCAAAACCCATCTATGCATATGCAGTAGATGCTCGCGTTGACGTGCGGGCATACGTGCGCGCGCCAGAGGGATTGCCCATATACCAGCCTTTGAGTGGCTCCATGAACCCATTGATTTGATTCCAATGGTTGCGAGTTCTTTGCGGTGCCGTTCCTCGCCACGCGCCGTCAATGTGTCCCAGCACCTGCGGGTCGCGCGGGCCGTGCATACGACCCCTGCCCCAATTCTGGCGCGCGCCGACTTATAAAAGCGCGCGCACTCCCTGCATGGTGTGACAACTTCCTTGCCAAGTATGAACTGGCAATCTTCTGCTGATGTCGCTTTCATTGCCTCTGACGTTTCTACGCTAGAGCTTGGTCTTGGTGAGAATAACGACATGCCCGACACCGCAGTCGACTCTGTTGTTATTGCAAAGACCATGTCTGGACCGTCTCTCCTCGCTAGCCTACCCAGGCTCACTGACGCAAGCTCTGTCCCCATTGGAAACGGTAGCGCGCACACCAGTACCCCCGGCGACGCCCCCGTGCCTCTGTCTACCAGCACCCCTAAAAAGCTCGAGGACAAGGCCGTGGTCCTGTACGAGCCCCCCCTTGGAAAATTCCGGCCCGCATTTTGCCTGTTTGTCGCGAGCCTCGCCGCCAGTCTTGACGACGCCACCTTGTACGAGCATGTCAGTGACCACTTTAGCGCTTTTGGTCTTATTCTAAGTGTCAAGGTTCTGCGCGACCCCAAAAATCGGCCCTATGCGTTTGTGCAGTACGGGACCCAGGAGGACATGGACCTGGCGCTCGAAAAGGGCCACCGCAGCGTGCTGGATACGCGCGAAATCAGATGCGAGCCCGCCCGCGTCAACCGTACTGTGCTTGTGTGTTCTGACTTTATTGACCAGCCCATCACCTTTTCGCGCATCACCCAGCTGTGCGCTCCCTATGGCAAGGTGGAGAACCTGACCCAGTTTGATGGTGCCATTGGCAATGGTATGTTTGTTCGGTTTGCTTATCGGGAGGACGCTGCGCAGGCGTTTAGCGGCCTCCAAAACGACACTGCGTTCCGGGTGTACTGGGTGCAAAACCTGACCGAGTCAAGCCGCGGCAGCAGCAGCTTGGGCAGCTTGGGCAGCCCCAAGCAGGCATTTGTGGGCCAATTGCCCCCCTCTGTCACCGAGGAGCAGCTGCGCGAAAAGTTTGGCGTGTTTGGCGAGGTGACCAACGTTGAGGTCAAGTGCAGGCCCGGCGCGGCGACCGCGACGGCGTTTGTGACGTTCAGCACCGCGCTGGCGACGGTGCAGGCAATTGAGCGCCTCAACCACACCGTGTGGATGGGCCGCGCGATCCACGTGCAAAACCGCAAGGAGCGCACGCAGATCCACCCGCAGCTAGCTCCGCCGCCCAACCATATGCACGGGTCGCGCAAGCCGTTTGGCGTGGTCCCCTCGCAGCGTCGCAACGTGTGGGGCTCGCCCGGGCACAGCAACAAGCCTGCCAAGCGCAACCACAACCAGACCTGGAAGAAAACCGCCCAGCCAATCGTGCCGGTGGGCTTTTACCGGATGCCGCTCTACGACGAGTTTTAGCTTTTTAGAATTTATCCTTTTTATTATTTTTATTTTTATTTTCAACTCTCTGTTTTACCGGTCGCCCGCTCTCCCTCCGCACGTTTGTCATGGGGCTGTTTGATATGCTGCACCGTTCAGGTGCTCAGCGCCCGCGATTCCCGCGGTCCAGTTCCAAAGATAGCTCGCGCAGCCGCAGCGATAGCGACGACGATTGCTCGGCGGCAGCGCCCAATGTGGACGCCTACCTCGACAACACTGTTCCCGAGGAGTACTTCAAGCTGGATTTGCTGAGGCTGGTCCACAAGTTGCGAATTCACGGATGGAGTATTGTGCGCGAGGATATGAGCAGCGACATTGAGGTTGTGAGGATATGCGGTGCCACCACCAATGCGGTCTACAGGATACACCCCCCATCGTACATCAAGGAGCGAGTCAAGCATGAGTTTTCCGGGCGCTCGTATTACCACAGGCTGCCGGTGGACCTGCTTTTGCGAGTGTATGGACTTCAGGCCGGCCAGATGATTGACCGCGAGAAGGAGCTCAAGGTTATGCAAAAGCTGAATGCGCACAAGATCGGGGCCAAGCTGCTGGGAACATTTGAGAATGGCCGGTTTGAGCAGCTGCTAAACGCAAAGCCTCTGACCAAAGATGATTTACGCAACCCCGAGACGAGCATACAAATCTCAAAGCGCATGAGGGACCTGCACGACCACATTCAGCTCGACCCGGGACAAAGGGAGGAGGGCCCGGGCGTGCTTTGCAACCTGGAGCAGTGGAAGCCCATTGTTGTCGCGCGCCTTGAGCGGCTCGAGCTGAACGAGCCGGGCTACACCAAGGCGCTTATTGGAAGGAGTTTGGAGGAGCTTTTGGAAGCGATTGATGAGTACAAAGCATGGTTGGTCGCGCAGAATGGCCCCGAGTTTTTCCAAGACTTGGTATTCTGCCACAATGACACCCAATACGGCAACATCCTCAGGGTGGAGCCGCCCAAGGGGTCGCCGCTTTTGATGCCCCAAAACGAGCACCGTAGGCTGGTGGTGATTGACTTTGAATACGCAGCACAAAATCACAGGGCTTTTGATATTGCAAACCACTTTTGCGAGTGGATGTGCGACTACCACCACCCGACCTCCTCGTATCACCTCTGGCTCGAGCGGTTCCCGAGCGAAGAGGAGCAGCTGCGGTTTTTGAGCGGGTATGTCGAGCAAAACGCACCCGAGCTGTGCGAGATGATCATTGACCCCCAGGTGGCCACCCTGAAGCGGCACGTGAAGGAGTGGCTCCCGGCGTGCTCCGTGCAGTGGGCGTTCTGGGGCGTCATCCAGGCGCCGGAAGACGTCGAGGCCAAGATAGCCCTGCTGGAGCGCACATTCAGCTCAAGCCTGAGCATCAAAGACTGGTCCGAGGACATCGCCGCCGACAAGCAGGACGGCGGCGAGATCGACGAGCACGCGTTTGACTGCCTCAAGTTCTCGCAGGAAAAGTTTGCCCTGTTTTGGAGCCAGTGGGATGATTTAAAGTCAAGTTCGTAGCGTAAAGGAAAAAAACTAAATAAGAAGCATGCGGCGGGGGTCCTCGATGAGCTCCTTGATTGTGCGCAAAAACACAACGCCCTCGCGGCCGTCGACGATGCGGTGGTCATAGGTGAGCGCGAGGTACATCATGGGGCGGATCTCGACCTTGCCGTTGACGGCGACGGGGCGGTCCTTGACGCCGTGGAGGCCGAGCACGGCGCACTGGGGCACGTTGATGATGGGGGTGCCGTACAGCGAGCCAAACACGCCACCGTTGGAGATGGTGAAGGTGCCGCCGGCCATGTCCTCCATGCTGAGCTTGCCGTCGCGGGCCTTGGTGCTCAGGTTGACGAGCTCCTTCTCGACGCCCATCACGTCGAGGCTCTCGACGTTGCGAATCACGGGGGTGACGAGGCCCTTGGGGGTGGCTACGGCCACCGAGATGTCCACATAGTCGCGGTAGATCATGTCAGAGCCCTCGATGCTGGCGTTGACGGCGGGCACCTCCTTCATCGCGAGGGCCACGGCGCGGCTAAACAGGCCCATGAACCCGAGCTTGATGCCGGTCTTTTTGAGCAGGTCGTCCTTGTACTGTTTGCGCAGGTCCATCACGCTGGACATGTCAACCTCGTTGAAGGTGGTGAGGAAGGCGTTGGTATTTTGCGACTCCTTGAGGCGCTCGGCAATACGCAGACGCATGCGACTCATCTTGATGACCTCGTCTTTACGGGAGAATGCAGTGGCGGGGGCGGCCTCCTTGGGCTGCTCCTTGGGCTTGGACTCCTTTTGCTCTTTAGGCTTGGACTCCTTGGGCTGCTCCTTGGGCTTGGACTCTTTAGGCTGCTCTTTAGGCTTGGACTCCTCCTTGGGCTGCTCCTTGGGCTGCTCCTTGGGCTGCTCCTTGGACTCCTCCTTGGACTCCTCCTTGGGCTTGTCCTCCTTGGGTTTGGACTCGCCCTCACCGGCCTCCATCTTGAACAGGGGCTGGCCGACCTCGACGGTATCCTCGGGGTTGGCCAAAAACTCGGTGATGGTGCCGGCAAACGGCGCGTTCACAGCAACGTCGATCTTGTCGGTCTCGATCGAGGCAACCTCCTCGTCGGCCTCGACGAAATCGCCAACCTCCTTGCTGAAACCGGTCAAAGTGCCCTCGGAGATACTCTCGGCCATCTCGGGAACCTTCACCGTCTCGGCGTATGTGCGGCGAGCGCTGAACTGGGGCCTGGCAAAGCGCTGGGGACGCGGGAGCGAGCCGCGGCCGGCGAGCGAAAATTGGCGCGCGGCGGCCACGCTGACCACAGATTGGGGACTGGCCCGTTTGAGCATTGCGCTGCGCACGTTGCGCAGGGCACTGGTTCTAGCACCTCTAAGCATGTTGGATAGTTTTAATTTGGAGAGTTTTGGGAATTTGTGATTGGGTGTGACTAAGGGTGGGAGCAAAAGGTAGCACAAGTTGAGCTAGAGGGGCAAGTGCAGTGGTCGGTGAGGTGAAAGAGGGTACGGAGAGGTACGGGGAGGGTACAAAGAAGTACAGAGAGGCACAGAGAGGGTGTGGAGAGAACTTGGATTGACGTTGGTTCAAACTACTCCACTCGAGGCCCCATTGTACAATTCATTCATCGCTGGACCTCCCCTTATAGACTTCTCCTAGTTTTGATACTCTAGACTATCTCAGAGCGCCGCCTGCTCGAAAGACGGCACATGCATGCGTATGCATGCACATGCACCGACTATCGCTAAAGACAAGTAAAGTAAACACATTCCAATCTGCTATAAATCCTCGTTTAGATCCCCGAGATTCGCGCGGCAAAGCTTGCTGCCGGTTCTCACGCGCTTTTTGTTGTTTGTTTACTTTTTGCCCGATCGGGTAAATTTGTCGCAATCATGCATACGCTTTATAAACCCCAGCATGCGGCCTTTGTGGTCTCACTCCAAAACACATGCAGACCTGGATCCATCCAGGAGAGTATCTCCCCGTACAATTAGACCACGACCAAATTTCAGAGCCTGGCTCTGTCCCACTGCCTAGCGAGGACTTTGAGCCATTCTTTTCAGACTATGTCGAGTACGACCAGCGACTGCAGACCACGCTCAACTCTGTACAGGACCTGGGTATCCCCGATAGCCTCAACTATGAGGTTTTTGACCCGACAATTGACAGCGAGTTCACCATCACCCGCCCCGAATACGAGCCCGTGCAGGCGGCCTGGTCCTCGCCAACAAAGAACGCCCCACTGCCTCGTATGTGGAACTCACCCACCAAACCCCAGCAGCTAAGGCCGCCCCCGATGATGGGAAGCATGCCCCCGCAAATGCCTCCGCTCGTCGAGCTCAAGAGCCCAATGATGCAGGAGCACATGCTTCAAAGCCCAACTACCCCACACCACAATGGCTTTATGTACAGCCCCAGCCACGGCCACGACGGGTTTGAGCTCAATTCTTCGCCACCCAGCAGCCCCAGTCTACGACCAGCGTTTAGGCCCACATTTGCCCATTCGGGTTCCGACAGCCTGGGGATCCGCATCAAGGACGACCCCGCTGAGAGCGAATTTAGCTGGCAGCCAGTGCTAACGATCCCTGCAGAGACCCAAAGAGAGAGCGAAAAGATCATCAGGAGTCAAAAGTCAATGAGCGAGCTCAAGACTAAACGCAAGTCGTGCTTGCCGCCGGGGGCCGTGGACGAGTACATCTCGGGCCCCGTGGACGGCGAGTACCAGTGCCTGTACCCCCACTGCAACCGGCTGTTTCGCCGCAAGTACAACCTCAAGTCACACATCCAGACCCACCTGTGCGACCGGCCCTACACATGCGAGGCGTGCGATGCCACGTTTGTGCGGCCGCACGACCTCAAGCGCCACGAGATGTGCCACCAGTCGACGCGGCAGTTTGTGTGCCCCTGCGGAAAGGGCTTCACGCGCGCGGATGCCATGCATCGCCACCGGCTCCGACAGATCTGCGACGGCGGGCTGGGCGGCGGCGTCACAAAGCCCAAAAGCCCACGAAAGAAGAAAAGAAACGTTAGAGAGGACTGCAGCAGCCCCGAAAGCGACTAATTTATATTTAAACACAGATAACAACCTAATACGGAATGCCGTTGGTGATTCTCTGAAACTCGTCGTAGACGGTGGTGAAGGTGGACTCGTAGCTCTTGTGGATCAGGCCGCGCACGTACTGCGCCGCCTCGCGCTCGGTCTTGTTTAGGACGAACCGCGCCTTGAGCTTCTTCATGGTCTCGGGCTTGAAGCAGGGCAGGCCCGACTCGAGCATGGGCTCCACCACGCAGCAAATCTCGGCATAGTAGAGCCTGCACGTCAAAAACACCTTGACGCAGAGCTCCTCAAACCACTTGTAGGCCTGGGTGTTGGGCGAGCCGCCCATCACTGCCACCATCTCCTTGGTGAGCTTGAAGGGCGCGGCCTCAAACTTGACGCCGCCGGGGCAGATATCAAAGCAAAAGCCAAAGTCAATGTGGATAACGTGCCCGTCGTCGTCGTACATGATGTTGCCATTGTGCCTGTCCTTGAACTGCAACAGATAAGTGATGATCGAGTAGGCGGCCATCGACTTTACAAAATTGTTGCGCGCCCGCTGGAACGCAATCGAGTCCTCGCCACCGTGCTTTGTGATGAACCACTCGTACAGCCCGTTGACCGCCTCGCGGCCAAGCATATCGCGCGAGATCGAGTTGGGCAGCACGTCAATGATACCGCAACCCGGCGCGGTCGCCGTCACCTTGTTGGGGAACACATAGGCGTCGAGGCCAGACGCATTGAAAATGTTGCGAAACACAGAAATCAGCTGCAGCGCCAGAACGTCCTGCCGGCAATCATCGCCGACCTTGAAGATAGCGCCCTGCCAGCTTTGTTTGCCGTCTTGCTCAATGCGGAACCGGGCCAAAAACGGCGCCTTGGCGTGCGACTGCAGGGGACGGCCGCTATCGCGGTCAATGTCGACCACTGTGCCGTGAGGGTGCGAGGGGAGGTAGACGCCCTCGGGCACCTTGATCTTGTTCATCTCCTCGTCGATCTTGGCCTTCTTTTCGGCCTTGCTCTTTTTGATGTATGGCTTGAGCTTGCCAGAGATGGATGTAACGTCGTTGAAGAAGCTAAACTCGCGGTCGTAGTAGTCCTGCTCCTCTTTGGTGAAGGACGCCTTCATGCGGTCCACAACCCGGTCGAGCGTGGGCTTCATGGGGTCCATCTCGTCGCCCTCGTCTCCGCGGTACGCATTGGCCAAAATGTTCCAAATAATCTGGTGGGCAAACAGCTGCGAGAATTTGGCCGCCTCTAGAATATACTCTTCCACATAGCCATCCTTATCGTGGCGCAGCAGCTGCACAATCTGCGGCACGTAAAAGAAGCACGTCGTGATGGGGTGGGACTCGAGCGAGCGCATGGCGTACTGCGACAGGTAGCTGTTTGGAGCATACTTTTTGACATCGAAAAGCGAGATGCTCTGAATGGGCGACGATTGCGCCCAGTAGAGCACGTTCAAGTCCTTGGCGTTCTCCAGGTACAGCAGCAGAGCCGGGGCGACATTGACGACGGCCAGGGGCTGCTTGCCAACCAGGTCGACAAGCGTGGAGTAGGCACTCTTTTCATAGTTGCGATCAAGTAGATAGACCGCGAGCTCTGGGTCGACGCTCCACACCGTGCTCACCAGGTCTGGGGTAACGGTAAAGTGGCCGGCAGAGCCCTTGCCCAGCGGCTCGTACCACACCTCGAGACGGTAGAGCTCCTCTTGCAGAAAGTACTGCAGCGCGGCAACGTCCGCAGTTGGCTTGAGCATTCCTTCGATGCGCGTGCTCAATTGGCGCAACAAGCTCAAGTCCTTGCGCTGCTGGATGAGGTTACCGCCAAACGACCACTTGGCGCTTTGCTTGTACCATGAGAGCGCGGCCTTGACGATTTCCTGCTGCAATTCGCGCGCCTTTTGCGGGCGGTGCGGATGGACCTGGCTGAGGACATCGAGCCCCAGCTTGATGAGCTCCATGCGCAGAGTGCGGCTGAGAGCGTGCAACGAGCCCGAGGCGCAGAGACCGCGCATAGAGACGAGCATGATGCGCACGTACAGGTCGATATAGTCTGTTTCCTTGACGCACACCGACGCGTGGAAGCCGCTCTTGAGAAAGTTAATCAGGTGCAGGTGCGGCTCGTACTGGCGCTCAACCTGCTTGAGGTGGGCATCAATTTCGGGCTTGTTTGTCGGCACGTACTGCATCTCGGCGTACATTGGGTCCTCGTTATCGAGCTTGCGGCTAAATAGGCCAATGCGGCGGTCGATGGAGCGCGTCCAGTGGGCGGCCACCTCCTGCATGATGGGCATGCGCAGCTCGGGCGTGGCGTGGAACATCCATACCCAAAACGAGACGGCCGTTTTGATGGTGGGGCCCGAAAAGTAGCGGAACGGGATGTGCACCGCGCTCTTGGCAACAAACAGGCTGAACGGGTCATAGTGGTCAACAAACTGGGAGCCCCGCACATACAGCTGGCGTAGAGTGGCCGCGCTAAGGTCCTCAGGCACGGGGTCCTGCTTTGCGGTCAGTTTGCTAAAGGCGTCGCTCAACACCTCACGCGACTCCTGCTTTGGCGAGTGGTACTCGGCCAGGCTAAGGTATTGGCTCAAAAACCCAGAGGATCCATTGGCAAGGTTGTCGGGGTTGGACTGGTGGAAGCCCGCGCCACGGCTCGTGAGGATCAAGTCGCTCTCGCGGATGGACCCTCCGAGCTCCAAGGCGAACGAGCGGCCGAGCGCGACATTGTCAAAACCGCTCGCGTCCTCCACATCCAAGTAGAGCGTGAGGATACTCTTGAAATCCTCGCTCATGAGACCAAGCACAATCTTGGACCAGGAGCGAGCACTCGCCAGCAGGTCTTTGAGGGCGTGGCGCCTCAGCTCGTAGGAATCACCCAGGTGGATCTCGACGCCGCTGCGAGAGCTCGCAAAGGTGCTTGTCGGCTCGTAGGCGTCCTCTTCTGCGTCCACGCACCCCTGCCACATGAGGGTCAAAAGGTCCAACAGGGCAAAGGCGCTCGTCTTGTGGCAAAGGGCCGAGGGCACGTTGGAGATAAAGGCGTTGGTGATTTTGAGGGCGCTCCTTCGAATTGCCTCGACACGGTGGCAGCAGAGCACCAGCAGCTCCTTGAACTGCTGCGCAACCAGAGGCAGGTCAAACACGGGGCCCTTGCGGAGGGTGACTCGCTTGATGTAGGCATTGACGGTGTTCATTGTGATCTTGTCCATCTCCCTGAATCCCTCGCCCTCTCTGAAAACGGGGTCACCAAAGTAGTGGGGCAGGGCGCACACGACGCCGCCGGCGACGCGGTGGTGCTCGAGAAAGATCGTGGCAGAGTTGAACATGATACGCAGAAACGACATTGCGCGCACTTCACGATTGAAGAAGCCGCCCAGAATGCGGCGCTGGGTGTCGATATTGTGGTGGGTCGAGCCTCTGCGGAGCACGGTGTTGAGCTCCAAGTCGGACTCGGTTTGGTTGGTCGAACTCTCGGTGACAAGGGGCGGCGAGTTGCGGGCAATGATTGCCAGGTTCCGCTCTTGCGCGGGCGTCCACTTGGACTGGATACTGAACCCAAGCACGGCCAAGTTGAGCCACGCGTCCCTAAACTTGAGAACAAGCTGGCGGGTGAGCTTGTGGGGCTGGCCACGTTCCGGCAAGAGCGCACCAAGCGGGGCCAGCAGCATAACGGCTTGGTTTGAGGCCAGGCTGAGATCCTCGGCCTCGCCCTTTTCCACCATCAGCGTCAACAGGTGCTCGAGGTAGACGTCAAACTCCGAGTGGCTGGGGTCGAGGGACGCCGAAATGTTGCACCTCGCCCGCTCAATGGCGCCAATGATTCCGTCCTTTTGCTTTTCAGTTGCGTCGTGCTCAATCTGCTTGATGAGCGTGAGGATCGCAGCAAAGTTGTGGGAGCTGGTGAACGGCGCCAGGTACGCCAGGGACGCCAGCACCTCCACATCAAACACCTGGCTCACCGAGTTGTACTTTTGGCTCAGCACAGTCACCAGGAGCTCGTAGATCTGGGCGTCATTGTACTCGATAACCATTGAGGAGACAAAGTTGAGGATTGACGAGGCGTACTTGGCGGTGGACTCGGCATCGGACCGCTTGCGAAGCATGTACTCGTCGATATTGAGCGAATTGATGAGCGTGTAGATGGTGGTGACCAGCACTGTTTGGCTCCTGTTTGAGATGCCAGCCACAAAGATGGCGCCCGCCTGCTTTGCGGTATCCACAGAGACGGCACCCAGGTACGAGCACAGCGAGCGCACAAGCAGCACTGTGGAGTGCTCGTCGCCCTTGAGGCTGATCATGGCCACCCTCACGAGGTTGAGGAGCGCCTCGTCCTTGGAGTCGACCTGGTCGCTCTCCATGAGGGGCACAATGAGCTGGTGGAGCTGCTCGGCATCAAACAGCTCGTAGAACGTGGCCAGCCCGAGCGGCTCGAGGTAGTACCACATGGAACGCGCGCTCAGAGGCACTAGGTGGGGGAACTGCTCGATTCTGAACTGGTAGCCGTTCTCGAGGCTCTTGATTTGCTCGCTCGCATACACGGCGACCCGCTCCAACAGCTCTGGGGCGCCAACTCTGGGGGGTTCGGGCCCGTGCGGGTCAAAGTGGTTGCTCTTGAGTAGGGTGGTCAACGTGTTTGAGTTGGCCCTTGTGGTTGTGCGCGAGACTTGGCGCACAAACGCAGCTACCGACATGCTGATTTGCGTGGGGCCAGGGTAGGTGAGGGCATTGTCTCTGCACAGCTTTAGAGTCTCAAGCTCTGGAGAGAGGTCCGGCCTCTCGAGGTGCGACTCGGCCGCCTGGAGGGCGCTGTGGAGGCCGCTCTGGAACTCGTCGGTAAAGTGCTGGGCCGTCCAGTCAAAAAGGACCTCGGCGACCTTGATATCCAGGGGCTCGTCTGCCATTCCGTCGTAAAAGCCACGCAGGCAAAACGCAAATGCAATCGCCTGCTCGTTTTTGGGCTTGGACAGCCAAATTGACTCTGCACGCTCGAGGAACTGGATCAGAGCGCCCGCGTTGCCGAGCCGCGACACGGCCGCGGCGAGGGCTTTGGAGAGTGAGTACCACGGCGCAGTTTCATAATGCGAGACGCGCGACACCACCTTCATGTCCAGAGACGACACCAAATACTGCGCCAGTTGCTCGGAAAGAGCCGAGTCGGTGGCATTATTGGCTGTTGCAAGCAGCACCTCAAACTCGCGCAGGTTGAGGCACAGCGGCTCGCCCGAGGGGGGCAGAACCGAACCCATGCGAGAAACATTCTCCAGCCGTCCAAGACGGTTTAGGGCCTTGAGGCGCAGCGACGTGCACGACCGGTCGATACCCCAGTACTCCATGATGTAAGTGGGGGAGAGGGTGGAGGAGTGGAGGAGTGGGCGGGGGGGGCGGGGAGGGCATAGATGTGAAAAAATAATCTGGCGGAGATAAACAAGCAAGTGGTGGACGATAAATAGCGGAAACCGCCGGGTTAAAATTCGCCCGAACTGTATGCATGACATGTGGGACCGTGCTCAGGGATACCTTCCAGGCACTTTCCAGGCACTTGGGGCTGCCCATCCACTCGCACTAGAAAAAAAAATGCTACGTATGCAATAAATTAATAGTAATGCTCAATCAACAGATCCTGATCAGGAGCCTCGTTGTTGATACCAAAAATGCTTTCAACCACATGCAACTCGGGGGCCGTCGTGTCGTGGCCAACCACTGCGAGCCAGTCGTTGACGCAGACGCCGCCGCCGATACTAGCAGAGCCTCTGTTGATGGTTCCAGCAACAATTGGCACCTGGAGTAAACTCGAGAGCTCTTCTTGGTCTTGGACAGAGGTTTGCGGGTGGACAAGACCACCGTTGTTGGAAATTGCGGCATAAGAGCCAACAAGGACGTTTCCGCCAACTGTTTGCCTAAAGACCTCGACGCCCAAAACGTCGGCAATAATCTCCTCGGTCTCGCGCTCAATATCGGGGTGGACAAGAGCAACATAGTCGTTGCACGCAACAACATTGCCCAGGGCGGAGAAACGCTCCTCCACGCGCTGGATCTTGACCTCGTCGGGGAGGGTGTTGCGGATGTGCTGCAACTCCTGGTCGGTAGTGCTCAGGGGCACAAGCAAACCGCGACGGTTGCCGGCAGTCATGCGGCCAATGATGCGGTTGCCGCCAATTGTTGTTTGGCAGAGGGGGATCACTCCAGACAGTCTGCTCTCGAATGCGGAATAAAAGTTTTGCGAGCCACCGATGGTCACCAAACCGTAGCCATTTGTGAGCTTGGCGAAAACGCCAACATCACTTGAATTTTCAAATTGGGCACGTATAGACATGTGGAGGGGTGGAAAAAAAATTGCTGGCTGGTTGATAATGGGCGGTGAACCCTAACCCGGTCGCCACCGAGAATTGCCCAGCCCAGGGCCGTGAGGGCTCGCTCTGGCGGGCTAAAACGAAATAAAATATTGCTTCCTGCGCACTCAATACCGGGCGCCTGCCTGGAAAAAATGCACACAAAATCTCCAGACTAGGTTCGAGTGCGAGTGCAGATTAACATATCCAGCTAAAACCTTGTATCACCAAGAATAAAGTTTGGGGGTTGGTGCGAAAAAAAAAAAAAAAAAAGCCGCTCTTCAAGACATTAGCTTGTTGGGCATATCAGATACCCAGGAACAATGATCGCCCCTGGCATGCAGGAGGGGCATGCATGAGCGGTGCCAATTTGAAACATGCGTTGCTCCGATTTTTTAAAGATACACATGGGGTTTGCACAATATTCTCAATGCTTTGAGCTATATATTCCATTTAACGAGGCACACCCTGGCTGAGACATCTGAGACATTTCGGCCCCTGAACCATGCAGCGCTGAGCATTTCCCGCTTCCTTATGGTGATAACCTGCGGGTTCGAGGAGGCAAATCCCCGCAAGTGGTTTTCCGGCACAAAGTCCCCTGTACGCCAGGCAGCGCAGCGTCAAATTGCGGAACTAGGGCCAGACCAGGAGGTCACGTCGCTTGGGGCGAGCACTGTGGTGTACAAGCGCGACTTTGACACGCTGCAGGATGGCGCCGAGCTTTCGCCTGGCATTGTGAATTTTGCCTTTGGCTATCTGCAAGAGCTTGTTACCGAGTCCCAGTGGCCGAACCGGGTGTGTTTACTATCAAACACTCGGGAGCATTTTGACTGGAACAAGAATTTTTTGTTTTTTCCAGTCTGCTGCGGGCACGGGGACTGGTCGCTGCTGGTGCTGTGCACCCAAAAGGGCAGGGGCTACTACTACAATGGGTATCGGCAGTGCCAGGAGGGGTTCACAGTGGCCCAGCAGATCATGGACAAGGCTGCAAACATATTGAGGTGCTCACTGCTTTTGCTTGAGCTGCACACACCTCAGCAATACCTGCGCCAGGACTCTGGGATCCTCGTGTGCGAGATTAGCGCGCTGCTGGTACGCCGGCTGGTGCACGCCAAGCCCTACCACCGCATCAGCCTGGGGCTGACGGGCGCCAAGTTTATTGCGAGAGCCGGGCGCACAATACTGACCACTCTGATTGTGGACAGGTGGACGCCGCGCGTGGAGTTTTTGCCGCAGCGAGCGTCGTCGATCTCAAGGCGGCGGGCAAAGTCGACCCCGCAGCCGCAGCGCCAGCAGGGCGAACATATAAATGCATCTATAGATTAAACACGGCAGTTTTGCAGCGCGGTGACGAGGATATCCTCGGCGCCGGCCTCTGTGAGTTGGTCCATCACCTCTGCGATGCGCTTCTTTTCGACCATGGAGCCGACGGCGCACCAGCCTTCATCGTCGAGGCTCGACACGGTGGCTGCTCTGCGACCGGGGGTGATTTTGAGCAGCTCGGGGAGGCCGTCGCGGCGGCAGTTGTAGTTGCACAGGACGTACTTTTGCGAGGCGAGCACGCCCTCGAGGCGGCGCTGGATGAGCGATGCGACCTGGGGGTTTGCGCTGCGTTTGCTGGCAATCAGGTGCGCCGAGGTCGAGAGCACGGTGCCGATGGCGGTCAGGCCGGCGGCGCGCATGGTCTCGCCCGACTCGACAAGGTCGACGATGGCGTCGGCGACGCCGAGCGCGACGGCGGCCTCGACGGACCCGCCAACGTACTTGATCTTTGTGGTGAGCTGGTCGACGGGCTTGTTTTCGAGCTTGGCAAAGTACTCGGTGGCGAGCTTGGTGAAGCTTGTGACGATGGTCTTGCCGATCAGGTCGCGGGGGTCCTTATAGGGGCCGGATTCGGGCACCTGGATCTGCAGCTTGCAGGCGCCAAAGTTGAGGTCCAAGAGGTCCTCGACCTCGAGGCCCGACTCTTGCACCTGGTCGATGCCGGTGATGCCCAGGGAGCAGTTACCCTCGCCGACGAAGCGGGGGATATCTGCGGCGGGCAAAAACACGAGCGCGATGGGGAGGTTTGTGCTGATGGCGATGTCGAGGCGGTGGGAGCGGCGGAACTGGACGTCGGCGCCCCTGAGGAGCTCCTGGCATTTCTCTGCGAGGCGGCCTTTTTTGGGGACTGCAAAGAGCAGGCGATCGGGGAGGTGGGCCACGAGTTCCATTAAAGCGATGTGAGGGTAGAGTCACATTTAGGGGGAGGGTGGGGCACGTGATTGAGGCGCGCCACTATGCGCCACGGCGCGCCACGATCTGCCGCCACCACCGCCAGGGCCCACCACCGCCACAGGGGCCACACACGCCACACTCACGCCCTTACTAACCAACCCCTCCAAAACTAGGGCTCAGACATCGCACCCACTCACCACCCACTCCACGCCAGTGACGCCAACCCCATACATTCAAATGGATTCCAAGAACCCTGTCAAGCTCGCAAAGGTTACCAAGGTCCTCGGCCGCACCGGCTCCCGCGGTGGTGTCACCCAGGTCCGCGTCGAGTTCATCGGCGACGAGTCCCGCTCCATCGTCCGCAACGTCAAGGGCCCTGTCCGTGAGGACGACATCCTCTGCCTGATGGAGTCCGAGCGTGAGGCCCGCCGCTTCCGTTGAAGCGTCTGTCTATAGGCTAAATTATTTTAATTCTCATGCTAGTCAGTGCGTGCTGTCCGGGTGCGCTTGGTCACTGTGTAGAGGGTGGTCTTGAGCGGTGTCTGGTTCATTTTGCGCGTCAAACGCCTGAACGTACGCGGCATACGCTTCAAACTCCTCAATTGAAATCATCAGATTGAACTTGAGCAGAATCAAAAACTGTAGCTCCAGGTTGTTGAGCTCGTCCACTGGCAGGCCGCCCACCTGCGCGTAGCGCGAGTTTTTGTAGAAAATGTCGCTGAAGAACTTGGACGACACCGTCACGCCCGCAATTATTAGCCGGTGCACATTGTACGAGTCGAGCACAAACAGCGCCGGCGCCGTGCCCTGGACCTGCGGGGCGCCGGCGACGGTACACTGGTGGGCATAATGCGAGATGCGGTCGAAATAAATCAAGAGCGCCAGAAATACCTCGTTGGTGAGCGGGCAGTACTTGAGGATCCGGTTCAGATACGCCTGCTGTGAGATGGCCGGGATGATGCACCCGTGAAAGCTGAGCAGCGTCGTGCGCATCTGCGTGCCCTCCTCGTTGCGAACCGGCGGCGCCAGGAGCGGGTTGCCCTTTGCGTCTGGCGGGTAGAGCCGGTCGTTTGCGACCAGAATGTGCTGCAGCACCGACGCAATCATCTTGAGCACATCGGGCACGGGGAGATTGACCAGGTCGAGCGGCTCAATTGGGTTTGGCGGCGTCATATTAGCCAGCGGCATGATGGATTTCGCCGCCGCAAACGGGCCGTGCCGTACTCGCGAGCTCGCAGACACGTGGGTGTGCTGGACCTCGGGGAACGCCGTACTGGCCGGGAACGGTGGCCGCCAGTCCTGGGGCCCGCTCGACGCGTAGATGCTGGGGCTGTACTCGCTGTCGCTTGCCATCGAATTAGTCGACTGCCGCCTTGACCTCGACGGCGTCATTGGAACGCTCGCGGCGCTCTGGCTTTGCAGTAGCGAGCTCAGCAGCGACCGTTTGTTGCCCGAAGCGGTCATGCTGTCGCGCTTTGCCTTTGCTCTAAAGCTGCGGGCGGGCCCGGGCAGCCCCGCACTCTGCGTGGCGCTCTGGCCGGCTCCGCCATAGTGCCGCGTGTAGCTGCTGCTCACAGAGGACGGGCCAAACGTGCTGGGCGCGAAATTCGACCGGTACGAGCTGGCGCCACTGTGCGGAGACCGCGACGAGCGCGGGATGCCCATTGGCCCAGAAACGCCGGGCGCCCACGACCGCGAGGTGAACGTCAGCGAGTCCTGGGTTTGCTGGCCCTCAATTACGGTAGGCTTGGTGTGTTCAAGCTCATCCTCGCTTCCCGCCATTGATTGGCTAAGCTGCGCGATAGCGATAACTACTACGCAGACAAGTACAGGCTCAAGTACAGACTACTCAAAAGTAAAAGCACAAAAAAAAAATGGACAAGTTGCAACGAATAATAACAAAACTGGAATCAAAGCTACAGCCTCTGCATGACGAAAACGCCGCCCTCAAGACGCGCGTCGACGACCTCGAGCTCGAAAACGAGCTGGCCTTGGAGCACATCGAGGCGCTCGAGCACGAGCTTGACGAGGCAAAGGAGCTGCGCGGCCAGCTCGAGTCGCTCGAGGCGCTCAAACTCATCAGCGAGGAGCTCGAGGCCCACCAGCGCGACGAGATTGCTTTCCTCGAGGCCCAACTGGCGGCGCTGGAAACGGGCCCTTCAACGGCGGCGGCACCCTCTACAGATGCCCTCGAGCACGAGCTGCGGCTCGCGCGGCTCGAGCTGGAGGCCAGCCAGCTCGCCCTGCAGGCGCACAAGCGCGGTCTTTTGGTGGTATTTCGCGAGCAGGTAGAATTCGATCTGCATCGCGCCCAGTACGAGATGGCCGTGCTCAACAGCCCCGATTTGCAGCAAAGGCTCGAGCAGCTGTTTGACGAGTGGAGGTTAGGGAATGTGGGTCGCCCCGAGCTCTCTCGCCGCCTCGAGCAGATACTCGCCCAGTGCGCTGCCGCACTCCAGGCCGAGCCTAAATTCGACCCCAAACTGGCCCGCGAGTACCTGGCCACAATCAACCCCGCTGCGCTGGACCTGAGCGACCGCGCGGCCGCCAAGGCGCTCGAGGAGCCCGACCGCATTGAGGAGCTGCTCGGCGAAGAAGAATTCGATCTGAGTACTGCCAACAACACAGCAGCAGCAAACGAGCCGCCCCTCTCGGAGGAAATCCAGCTCAAGCTGGAGATCGCCTCGGAAAAGGCCGCCAAGGCAGCGGCCCTGGCAAAGCAGCTACAACAGGTACAGGCGTCGTTAGCGCAAAACGAGGCCATCAATGTATCGCTCGCGTCCCAGGTGGACGCCCTCAACTCTCGACTGGAATCCCAAAAGGACGAGCTCGTGGCGCTGCAAGCCGCGCAGGTACCCAAGCTCGACACTATTGCCTACCGGCACACGCTAGCGTCTCTGTCGGAGAGTCTCAAGCTGCTCAAGTGCGCTCCCAAGCCGCTCATCCTCACGCCACTGGCACACAAACCGCGCGGGCTGAGCGCGTTTGCCGGGTCACAAGTGGTGCAGCGGGTGTGGGAGGCGGTGGATTCGTTTGATGTACCGCACAACTCAAGCGAGCGGGTGCGGCAGATGCGGGTGCTAAGTCTGATAGATGCATAAAATTAGTTTAACTTGGATTGGCTTTTTCTCTTGGGCCACTTTTTAGCCAGGTCGATGCTTCGTCGCGGGTAGATGGTTTCCAGCAAATAGTAAAATAGCACGTCAACCAGCACGCACAGCACAAACAGTTTGCCGCTAAACGGCCCGCACTGGTTGTGTCTTTGCAGCCGCCGCATGAGATCGTCGTCTCGCGGCTGGGCCATGATCTGGTCATAGACCGCCTCGGTCCTCTGTGCAATGTCCTCCCAGCTGTACATTTGTTTGATGCGGCCGTGGAACGTCGATGTGTCGACCTTGTTTGCTTCAATGAGCTCGATCGCCTCGAGGGTCGAGCTCGTCAACGAGGACGCCACGGGGTCGGCATAAATAGTCATGTCGCTTGGCAGCACCTCGGGGATCCCTCCCACACGCGTGGTAACCACGAGCAGGCCGCATGACGCCGCCTCGAGCAGAACCGTGCCAAACGCCTCGGTCAAGGACGGATGCAAAAAGATCTGGCCCTGCACCATCACGTCCCTGACCTGCTCATGCCTTATGGAGCCCAGCAGCCTGACCCGGTCCTGGATGCGGTGCTGCTCGAGCATCTGCTGGAGGGGCACCTGGCGGGGGCCACTCCCCGCGATAATGAAATTGACGTTGGGCTTTGCTGCGCAGATGCGAGGTATGAGCGCCACCAGCAGGTCTGCACCCTTGTTGACGTATAAACGCGCGCACACAATGATGTTTATCGTCTTGTTGTCGAGGGCAGGGCCCGGCTGGAACTCGGACGAGATCACGGCGTTGGGGATAACGCTGACCTTTTCTGGCGAGAGGGCCGTTCGCAGCACTGTATTCTCCCTGCCGGTGTGCGAGACGCAGATCGCGTGGTCCACGTCGGTCATTGTGAACTTGAGGAGCTTGTTGACAAGAATGGCGCCCGCATCGGTGAAGCCAAACAGCGAGTGGTCGGTGAATACCGTCGCCAAACCCATTGTGCGGCCATGCACGATCGCCTCGTGGCAGAACGACGACATGGACGCGTGGCCGTGCACGAGCTGGATCTGCTCGCGAATGATAATGTCGCGGAAAACAGGGAAAAAGCTAAACACAGTGGGGAAAGTGGACTCGCGGTAGATGGTCAGGAACGGCACATAGTACACCTTGAGGCCGTTGGTGAGGGTGCGCACGCCAGAGCGAGAGCCGTAGCTGTGGGTGATCACCACGACGCTGTGCCCCCTGTTGACGAGCTGCTGGGCAACCTGATAGATATGCAGCTCGATTCCCCCCGGCTGGGGGTAGAAAAAGTCGCACACCATGGCGATATTCATGCCACCCAGGATATGCTTTCGCTTATGAACCTACCCCCCAGCTATGAGCAGCTGGAGTATGAGGATCAGCACCAGCCGTCCAAGTTTGAGAGGATTCTCAGGCCCCTGAGGCAGGTGGTCGACCCGGTGGCTCGGGTATGGGCTGCCGCGGCCTGCAGAGCTGAGGAGCTCGTGTCCAAGGTGATGCACCCGCTGCTCGCAAAGCGCATAGCGTTTGCCCTCTGCGTGGCGGTGGTGTTTATGATTCTCTACTTTAAAGACCCCCGCCCTTCTAAATCGTTTCTTGGGGACAGCAAAGTGGACGCACTGGACATTGACGGCGACCGCATCAGGCACACCAGCGAGTATCTCAACTCGCTACCGCACAATTCGGGCACCGCGGCGTCAAAGGCGACGGCAAAGTACGTCTACGACGCACTGATGGGCTATGGAATCGAGCGAGCCGAGATCGCGCCTCAGGAGGTATTTTTGACCCATTTGGAGTCAACCACAGTCGAGTACAGCTTCAATGGCCAGCAAGTCTCGTTTGAGGTGCACGAGGGTGAGACAATGGCCGACCAGCCAGCACCCCACATGCCTCTCGGGGTTGGCGGCAGAGCTAGCGGCCCGCTCGTGTATGCCAACTACGGCACGCGCGACGACCTCAACTTTCTCGCCTCTGTCGCAGTCAATCTCAAGGGAGCAGTGGTGGCGGTGAGGTACGGCGGTGGCTCGCCCAGCATGACCGCCCGCAGGCTATGGGACTATGGCGCGGTCGGCGTGATTTTCTTTTCGTACAAGACTCCTGGCGTGGCGGTATGGCCTGACGGGCCCGACTACTCCCCAGACAGCATCCAGCGGGCGTCGCTCGGGATCCCGCAGATCTGGCCCGGCGACATCTCGAGCCCCGGGTGGAGCAGCGCCAACCAGATGGCCGTGTCGTTTGAGAATGCCCAGAATATTGTCAAGATCCCCGTGGTGTCGCTCTCGTGGAACCAGGTGGGCCCGCTGCTGCAGACGCTCGAAGGCCACGGCAGGGCCGTCCCCGACTGGCACAATAACGGCTACCCAGATATCCAGTGGTATACCGGCGACTCTGAGACAATGGTGACCCTTGACGTCAAGGTAATTTCTGAAAACAGACACAGAATCTACAACGTCTTGGGCCGCATCTCGGGTATCGAACAGCAGCAGGACGCGGTGTTTGTGGGAGCGTCCCTCGACAGCGTGTGCGGCGCCGGGGTCAAGCTTAGCGGCCTAGCGGTGCTGCTTGAGGTTGCGCGGGCGTTTAGCTACCTGTCGTACCAGCACGACTGGAAACCGCTCCGGACAATCTACTTTACAGTGTGGGATGGCTCGTCGCAAAACTTTGCCGGCGTCACAGAGTGGGTCGAGGGGATCTCTTCGCGCATTATCGAGGACGGCATGCTCTACATTGACCTCGACAAGGGTGTCTCGGGCACCCAGCTGTGGGTCGAGGGCTCGCCCGCGGTGGCTGTGCAAGGCGAGCAGCAGGATAGATCAATGCCGTGGGAGTTTGGCACCCACGACGCCTTTTCCAGCTACTGCGGCGTACCCGCAATCAGTCTGGGCATGACCGGTTCGGTCTACCCGCAAGACAGCTGCTACGATACGAGCGAGTGGCAGCAAAAGTTTGGCGATTCCACCTACCAGGGCCACAGGGAGCTTGGGAAATTGGTGGCGGACCTGGTGCTCAAGTTCAGCGACGAGCCCATCGTGCCGTTCAATCTGTCGAATTTCGCGCACCAGACGCGCCGCTATGTGGACGACCTGGAGGAGTATGTGGCGTCGCAACTGGGCCCCTCAAAGGGCGAGGGGTTTGCTCCGCAGTTTGCAAATATTCGCGACGCCCTCGAGGTGCTCGACAAGGCTGGCAAGCGCGCCGAGGCCTGGACGCAGCAGTGGCACCGCGTCATGGATGGCGCTCAGATTGAGCCGCCTGGCCTAACTGCGCAGCGCTACGACTGGAACGACAGGCTCACGGCGTTTTCGAAGAAGTTCCTGCATCGCGGCGGGCTCTACCATCGTGACTGGTTCAAAAACGTTGTATTTGGGCCAAAGTATGAGGCGCTGGCCGAGGACAAGATGAGCGGCACCTTTCCTGGCGTGCGGGACCTGGTATGGCTGGACGCCGAGCAGGATATTGGCGAAGCCCTGCAGTTGGTAGCGGACTGCCTGCGGGACGGTGCCCAGGTGATGCTCGATGCAGAGTGGTAGTTGTGTATTTATTATAATGTTGATGGTAGCTAGAGTATATCTCGGAATTTTGCCCAGGTCGCCAAGCCGAATTGGCTAGAACGGATATGGTAGCTGAATGCTCGCTCAGGCCACCAAGGTAATTTGCCCATTGCGTCTCACAACGCGAGTTGGGGATGATCACCTCGTTTAAAAACCAACCTTTGGGATCAACCCATTAAAAAACCAGTTAGTTTAGAGTTCCCCCGAGGGTAACCCGCTCCCACCGCCCTCAGCGACAGACCAAAACCATCCCACCCTTTGTCATGTCCACCCTCACATGGTCGGCACTGTTATTCGCCGCTTTCCTCTTTTGGTACCTCGTTCTGCGCGTACCGGAACCCGAGGACAATGAGTCGGAGCCGCTTGTATTCCAGCAATTCACCCCGAGGACCCTTGCTCAGTACGATGGCACAAACAATGCCCGCGTCCTTTTGGGAGTCAAGGGCAAAGTCTACGATGTCACAGCAGCAAAGTCCTACTATGGCCCAGGCGGAATGTACGAGAACTTTGCCGGCAGAGACGCGTCGCGTGGCCTGGCCAAGCACAGCTTCGAAGCCGAGCACCTGACCCCGCTGGACGCTCCAATTGACGAGCTACTAGACCTAACCGAGGACGAGCGAGCGCAGCTCGACCAGTGGTCTGAATTCTTTGCCGGCAAATACCCCCATTGCGGCGACCTCGTCGATAAGATCTAGGTATAACTCATGCGTTGATTGTGCGTTGATCTAGGTTGTTCTTGCGCGCCAGCATGACAATTGCACAAAAGTGTTTGGCGCAAATTTGGACTGGCCAACCTATACACAAGAGCAGTTTTTGCGCGCTATATTGTTGAATAGTTAGAGCCTGGGCCTTTTCTCGCGCCTCACCCCCTCTCGTCGCGTCCCACAAAATCCACAGGTTGAGTCCTCCGAGTCATGTAGCGCGTTGCTGCCGTTAAACCCTAGCCCCTGCATATCGTAGCAAAAAACTGTACAGGCCATAGGATCAGCTCGAGCACTAGTTAAATTGAAGAATCACGCCCAAAACTGGTTGTAGCTACTACAGCACGCGCCGGAAGTGTAAAAATCAGCCCAAAATCCACAGCTGCGTATTGGCAACCGCGACCTTGCTGCCTCACACAGGTACATGCGTTGATAGGTATTTGACAGGTATGCTGAAATGGGGTGAATGAACTGAATATTATAGAATCCTCGAGAGTTTGTTGAATTTACATCAGCCTGTCATCTTCGCCGCCGCACATATATGCATGAGCCTACATGGGGGTCAGGAAACTCTAGGGATTAGCAAAGCCCGAATTAACCGCAACGTTCCTGCCACACACCTCGCATGCCAAACTCTTCAAACGAGAGGAAATACGTGTGCTCACACCAGGGATGCAACAAGACCTTCAACCGCAGAGATTATCTCGACCGGCACTCTACCAACCACCTCCAGGTGAAGCCATATGTGTGCGAAGACTGCGAGAGGCAGTTTAGTCGACGAGATCTGTATGAAAACCACCTCACAACAAGATTTCACGCTCGGCGAGCACTCCACCGGAGCACATCACCCTCAAAGCAAGATCGCCAAGCTGAGCCTAACCCAGTGTCGCCCCCAGACCCAGGCGAAGATGCTGGGTATTCCCCTGCCAATAACATAGGCCAGATGCCGTTTAGCCTCGACTTGGCCTCACAGGGTTCAGGGTCCGCGGTGCGCAGCTCAGTGTTTGGCGTGGGCTCTGACTTTGACAGTACGGGATCAATAAACTACAATGCGCTGCCAGGATTTGAGTCTGAGCGGTGGGAGTTTTACCGGCCGTTCAAGCGCGGGCCAGAATTGGATCGCGGGCTCATGTACGACGCGCTTCCCAAGCGCGTCCGGTTGGGGGGTAGCAGAATGAGCGATGCTGGATCGGAGGGCACGAGCTACAGCAGTGAGATTACCGCTACATCGCGCACCTTTGAAACAGAGCTTAGCGGTAACACTGGAGCGAGTTCGCTACCTCCCGCGGAGAACCCCACCCCTGCTGCCTACAAAATGTGGCTCATAGATCGGTTCCAGAGCCCTCACGATGCAGACACAAATGCGCTGCGCGAGCCTGCAGGCGAGGACAACGACTATGACCGCCAGTATGAGTGGTTTTTTGACAACATCTACACAACCGCCAATGGCAAATATGGCTACGACCGCATGTACACGCAGTCAGCGCAGACATTCAACGAGCGCTCCGAGCGCTTCAAGGCGGCTAATTACGCCCAGGGAGTACCCAGCGTGTTATTCAAGCCTCTAGGCACTGACCGGCGTGAGCTGCTCCTACAAATTTTTGCAAACAATGCTCCAAGTGTGCTCAGCACAGGAGGTGCAATTGACAAGTACATTGCAGAGAGTTGGAGCAAAGCCAAGGTGATTGAGTGCGTCGTCCACAAGCCAACTTTTAACCCAAACTCTGCGCATCCAGCTTTGGTAGCGGCAATGACGATAATTGGTATGGCGTTTAGTACCAATCCAAAGGCGCGCGAGCTGGCAAGGGCCGCTACGCCCAATGTCTCGTTGTTTGTTTATGAGAGCCTGTCCCAGGCTGAAGGGCTGGCTTCATCGCGGTACTCGTTGGCGTATGTGGGCCATTTTGTTGCATTCTGTCTGCTGCTCAAGTATGAGCCCCTCATTTTGGGCCGCGATCTATACAACTCGAGCTTGATCCGTGCGTCTTCGTGCCGCCGCTCGGCAGACAAATTTCTGTCCAAGCTAATTGGCTGCGTTGCTCAGGTGGGCATAGCGCCCAAGTCAAAAGATCTTTTCGTCTGCCAGCGCAAACCGGTGTGGGCTAGCGTTTCAAAGGAGGGATACGCATTCCACCAGGGTGCCGACCGCGACCTGCAGTGGGTTGAGTGGGCTGCCTACGAAACATGCATGCGCACGGTCCACTTTACTATTTATTCGGACGCGATCATAGCCATGTGTGACGAGCCAAACAGTCCGCCTGTGTCGTTGTTCAACATGGACATTCATATGGTCTGCCACGAGGCGCTGTGGGAGGCGCGCGACTCTACTGAATTTTTTTACCTGTTGGGCTCGTCGTCTATCCTCAGCAGTACTCCGTACCTCGGGCTCATCAAGAGTCTAGTCAGGTTTCCACGAGATCTGAGCTCTGACCTGCCTCGCAATGACCCCGAAAGCACGCCTCTCAACTTGATGGCCCTAAGGATGATTGCTCACGGGCTGATGAATATAGTATCACGGCTGAGCGGTGTGTCTACCCGTGGCGACGCAGTGATGAAGGCTGTGCTTGCCAACAGTCCCGACGAACTTGCGCTCAAGCCGAGCCCATTTTTTGACGTTGGTGTTCAGGCGCGCTTGTACCGGGGACTGGACATATGGTTTCGTCATTTCGAGGTTTCATACGGAAAGGTCACAGACCGCTTGTTTGAAGTGAGCGAGTCGATTGGGCTGAAAATCACCGACGAGATGCTCGAGGATATCGATGACAAGCGCGAGGACAAGACCATCCCGCAGTATGCGCTATATCTTGTGCTATACCACTACTCGAGTTTTATTGTCGTTCACGAAGACCTACCGATCGTGCTTCAGTTTACGGCCAATATCGCTAAATGGCTGAAAACCCCCAGTGAAAAGCACGCAAGCCAGCAAGAGCTCATTGACTTTTTGTACATGCCATTGTATACCCAGTGGATCCAGAGCGACGAGGCCAAGGCCATGGTATCGACCGCTGGCATGTACCTGGCCTGGGTGGATGCTGCGTCCGGGCAAGTAGACTCCAAGACGTGGAAGCACGTGTTTTTGAGCGCGGTGATCTATACCAGTGTTTTGGTGCTTGTTCTGTGCGACATGGTCGAGCATCACCGTACTCACAACGGCGACATGACAACCTACAGTGCCGGGCACGTTGAAACCGCCAACTATGAGTTTATGCAGCAGAGCATGAGCTATATACGCGCGGCTGCCTCGCGGCCGGGGTCCATGACCTCAGAGCCGCGGCCACCGGTGATTAGCGTGCTTCTCGCTGGCGCGTGCATGCTGTACATTCGGCCGCACACTGCAGAGCTGTATAAGCATCTGGAGCAGCTGATTTGCGTGCTGGACCCTCGACTCACCCCTGACCGGATTCGGCTGGTGCTTGAGGGTGCACACGATATGTTCAAGACGCGCCGCAACGTTGCGATAGCGTCCAACGGTTCTTCGCAGGCCGGCTAGCCCATTCAGCCTCCATGGTACATTGTCTTATTTATTTAATTTGTGTTTATTGAATTGCTGTCAAGGTAGAGCTAGCGAGATTATTAAGTGCATGATGCATGAGCGCAATGGGGAGCGCCGGCGTGTGAGCGGCGCGGCACCGCCAGCAAGGGCCAGGGCCAGCGAGCGGCCACGAATAGGTCTGACGGTACAATTTCCGCGAGTATTATCGGTTGGCAGGCGCGGCGCATCTCCTTGGCAACACTGTGACTCTTGATTAGCACGTGACCTCAATCCCAACCTGCCCGCCGTTCTTGTATTCTCATTAAGCAAAAACCCACCGCATGGCACCCAACCTGCAAATCAATATTATTGCGGCGGATGCGCTGTACAAGCGTGATTTGCTGCGGCTACCAGATCCGTTTGTCGTGATCACCGTGGACGGGGCCCAAACGCAGAGTACGAGTGTAATTAAAAAGACCCTGAACCCGTACTGGAACGAGACGTTTGGTGTCGAGGTCAAGCCGACGAGCATAATTGCGATCCAGGTGTTTGACCACAAAAAGTTCAAACGCAAGGACCAGGGCTTTCTGGGTGTGATCAACATCGTTGTCAAGGACGTGATTGATTTGACTGCGGGCGGCGATCAGATGTTGACGCGGGACCTAAAAAAGAGCACAGACAACCTGGCTGTGAGCGGCAAGCTGGTGTTTAATTTTAGCACTGAGGCGCAGCGCCCTGCGACGGGGGCGCCGGCCGCTAGTGCCAGCAACGGCGCGAGCGCTCCCAGCGTGGCGAGCGAAAATGCTGCACCTAGGGTGCCGTCGGGATCTGGCTCTGGCTCTGGCGCTGGCTCCGGCGCTGGCCCCGGCTCTGGCTCTGGTTCTGCTACTCCCGCACCCACCAGCGCGGAGCTCACCAGCAACCTCAGCCAAGGCGGCACCCAGCACACAAACCGCAACTTTAGCTCGTTCGAGGACCAGCATGGCCGTCTTCCCCACGGGTGGGAGCGCAGGACCGACAATCTGGGCCGCACCTACTATGTGGACCATCACACCCGCAGCACGACGTGGACCAGGCCCGCTGCTAGCTCGCAGGAGCGCGCTGAGCGTGCCCAGGCCGCCGAGGACGACGCTGCGCGTCGTGCGCACCAGAACCGGACGCTGCCCGAGCAGCTCACCGGCAATGCCAGTGCCAGTGCCAGCGGCAGTGGCAGCACCGCCGGGACGCCTGGCGCCTCCCCCGCCAACCAGACCCCCGCCACGACACCGGCGCCGCAGTCGAGTAGCGCTAATACGGCCAACGAGACGGTTGTCCAAAACACCGGCGTCACCACGGCGGGCTTGGGCGAGCTGCCCGGCGGGTGGGAGCAGCGGGTCACGCCCGAGGGCCGGCCGTACTATGTGGACCACAACACGCGGACCACCACCTGGGTGGACCCGCGGCGCCAGCAGTACATTCGCATGTACGGCCCGAATGCGGCGACGATCCAGCAGCAGCCGGTGTCGCAGCTGGGCCCGCTGCCGTCTGGGTGGGAGATGCGGCTCACCAACACGGCGCGCGTGTACTTTGTGGACCACAACACCAAAACAACCACATGGGACGACCCGCGGCTGCCGTCGTCGCTGGACCAGAACGTGCCGCAGTACAAGCGCGATTTTCGCCGCAAGCTCATCTACTTTAGGTCGCAGCCGGCGCTGCGGATCCTGCCGGGCCAGTGCCACATCAAGGTCTCGCGGTCGCACATCTTTGAGGACTCGTACCAGGAGATCATGCGCCAGAGCCCGCACGACCTCAAGAAGCGCCTAATGATCAAGTTTGACGGCGAGGAGGGCCTCGACTATGGTGGAGTCTCGCGCGAGTTTTTCTTTTTGCTGTCGCACGAGATGTTCAACCCGTTCTACGGTCTGTTTGAGTACTCGGCGCACGACAACTACACGCTGCAGATCAACCCGCACAGCGACGTGAACCCGGACCACCTCAACTACTTTAAATTTATTGGCCGCGTGATTGGCCTCGCGGTATTCCACCGGCGCTTTTTGGACGCGTTTTTCATCTCTGCATTCTACAAAATGATCCTGCGCAAAAAGATCGTCGTGGAGGACATGGAGGGCGTGGACGCCGACTTTTACCGCAACCTCGAGTGGACGCTCGACAATGACATTGAGGACGTGCTGGAGCTGACGTTCAGCGTCGAGGACGAGCGGTTCGGCGCCATGGAGACGCTCGACCTCAAGCCGGGCGGGCGCGACATCGCCGTGACCAACGACAACAAGCTCGAGTACGTTGAGCTTGTGACGCAGTGGCGCATCGAGACGCGCGTGCGCGACCAGTTCCAGGCGGTGATCACCGGGTTCCACGAGCTGATACCCGAGGACCTTGTCAATGTGTTTGACGAGCGCGAGCTCGAGCTGCTCATTGGCGGTATCTCTGACATTGACGTCGACGACTGGAAGAAGCACACCGACTACCGCGGGTACAGCGAGAACGACGAGGTGATCCAGTGGTTCTGGAAGTGCATTCGCAACCTCGACGCCGAGCAAAAGAGCCGCCTGCTGCAGTTCACCACGGGCACCTCGCGCATCCCCGTCAACGGGTTCAAGGACCTGCAGGGGTCGGACGGCCCGCGCAGGTTCACGATCGAAAAGGTGGGGAACCTTGGCAACCTGCCCAAATCGCACACGTGCTTCAACCGGGTCGACCTGCCCCCGTACAAGGAGTATGATACTCTTGTCAAGAAGCTGATTTTGGCCGTCGAGGAGACTGTCGGTTTTGGCCAAGAGTAGGTGCATAATGCATGCTTTAGAGCTTAGATTGTTATATATTAAAGAGAATGACCCTTTGTTTCGCCCCCCCTCCCCCCCCCCCCCCCCCCCCCCTTTGCAGAGGTCTGCGGTCAGCGGTGGGCCAAGGTAGCACCTGCGTGCGGGGGAGGGGTGGCGGCAGGGGCGGCGAGTGTGGGGGGCGAGAATCGAACGCGTTCGCGAGAATGCAGCCAGCTTGTTTTGGAATATGTATGTTGCTACTGCCGAGGAGACGGGAGGGGCGCGCGCATCCCGGTGATCTGCAATGCGTGCGCCCCTCATAGTTGACGATATATTTCCCATTCAACTCAAGTCAATTCGAGCTATGCAACCAATGCCAATTTTTCCTTTGTGCTTGACTAAGACAGACCACGCCCGCGCATGCACGGCGCTGGGCGCGGTGTGCCCAAAACGCCCCCCTGTAATTGGGCGGAGGGCGCGGCTATGGGGTCTAAAATATCTGTCATGTGCCAACGCAAACTTTCCGAACCCCTTTTAGGTCCCAATCCAATCAAACTCCCAAAGGTTTGGGTGGGGCATGCAGAAAATGTGATGCGTCATGCATGTCCCCGCAGAATTCGACGCACTATATAATAACACAGGTAGCATCCCCTCTTGTTTTCTCTTGTAATGGCATCTTCGGCTGTAACGTCAGCAGCGGCAAAGGCCACTGCAAAGGCCGTGAATGCTGCTATTGCTACCACCACTGGCGTCCTGGATACTTTTGGTAAACAGGCCGCAACCAAGAACGGCTGGCTCGCCAAGCACCAAGACCTCGCGCTCAACACCGGTATCAAGCCAGCCATCAGCTTTATTAAAAACAACCAGCCAATGTTTTTGACCCCCGCTTTTGTCGCGCAGGTCATCCCGACTCTGCCCGGCCTCATGGGTGGCTACCCCGAGAACACCACGCGCGAGCACGGCCTTGACATCTTTTTCTGCGCTTTGTTTGGCGTGCTTGGCTTCGCCGCGCTCTTTATCTTTATGATGAACGTCATCCGCAAGCACAACTTTCCCCTCTACATTGGCATTGCTGGCTTTTGCTTCTGCAAGGTTGTTGGCTTTGCCACGCGCTACCAGTTTAGCCTGGACCACACCTATGTCGATATGGGTATCGTGAGCGTTGTGTTTACCCAGGTGCCGCAGCTGATCATGCTCTCAATGAACCACGTCTTTGCCCACCGCATCTTTACCTGGCGCCACCCCGAGACTGGAAACTCGTGGTGGGTCAACCTGACATTCAACATTATGTACTTTTTGGTGGTTGTTGTGATTATCATGGCTATTGTTGGCCAGGTGCTGCCCTACACGATGTTTTTGACTCCTCACTCCAAGACCGTCAACCAGAATGTGACCATGGCCGCTGCTGTGCTCAACCTGATCTACGCCCTGATTCCGTTCCAGCTCATCTTCCTCGCCTACACCATCCGCCCCGGCGTTCTCACTGCCGAGCCCTGGAAGCGCAAGGACATTGACCATGTTCTGCCCCCCGTGTACCAGGCCAACTGGATCGAGAGCACCAACGTGTTTTACTATGTGCCGCGCGGCGTTCAGCATCAGATCTACCGCGACGAGCCCGCGGCCAAGGCCATCCGCGTGATTCCCTCGCGCGAGGCCCCCGCCAATGGCCTGCACGATACCCACACCGGGCCGCTGACCCACCCCAACAGCCCGCGCGTGATTGTTGCCGTTGCGCTTGTTTTGTTTGGTTCCGTGATCTTTTTGCTCAACACGTGCGTGCGCGTTGCTGCGGTCATGGCCACCTACCACGGCGAGCACCCGACCTGCATCTTTGTCAAGCTGCTGCCCAAGCCGACCTACTCGTACAACTTTTTCCCATTCAACCCTATTGCGTTGTGGGTGTTTTACGGCGGCCTTGAGGCGTTGGTGGTTGCTGTGTACCTGGCGTTCCGCGTCGACCTCAGGTTTTACATTCCTGATATGGCCAAGCGCGCGGGCAGCAACCCCCACCCTTATAATGGCAGTGAGTACACTGAGCCTAAGCAGCTCAACGACTCTATTTAAGTATCTAATTTGCACTGCGTTGACTTGGAGGGTTCGGGAGTAAAGGCTCAGCCCAAGCCTCAGCTCAAAGCTCAGCCCAAAGCTTAGCGCTATATCAATCTCAAGTAGTCAAAGCCAAGTAGCCCACACCAACCCAAAGCCACCCCCACCCTCTCACTCTTTGTCATGGATATCCTCATTGGGCTGGCAACAAAAGAGGAGGTCATTCTCATCACCAGCAAATCGCTTGCGCGCGGAATCTCCGTGCTCAAAAGCGACGACAACAAGGTCGCCATCCTCAACAAGCACACCGCAATGGCCTACAGTGGCGAGGCCGGCGACACAACAAACTTTGCCGAAGTTATCAAGGCCAATGTCCAGCTTTACGGGCTGCGCTACGGCAGCGATATGACCTCGCACGCCGTGGCCTCGTACGCCCGCCAGGAGCTCGCCACCAGCCTGCGGACCCGCAAGCCGTTCCAGGTGAACGTGCTGGTGGCCGGCCAGGAGGACTCGCGCCCGATGCTGAGGTGGATTGACTATCTTGGGGCCAATGTCTCGCTTCCGTACGCCGCGCACGGCTATGCCAGCTACTACATCCTGGCCACCCTCGACCGGTACTGGAAGGACGACCTGACGCTCGAGCAGGGCGTCGAGCTGGCGAACCGCTGCGTTGGTGAGCTGCAGAGCCGCATGCCGATCGATTTCAAGGGCTGCCGCGCGCACGTCGTCGACGGCGCCGGCGTCAGGGAGGTTCCTCTGGCGGCGAGCGCGAGCGCGTAAGAGTGCGGGTAGAGCGCGAAATAGCTATTTAAATAAAGAGTGTGCGACGCCAGCGTCGATTGGGTTGGCCGCTCAGGCTTGGGCGCGCCAGGGATTGTAGGCTTCCCGGTTGGAGATGCAAGCATCGTCCTGATAAATAAAAATGCCCTTGTTGCGTTCGACGTGCCAAGAGCTAGTGCGTGCGGCGCGTGAGCCGGACATCAAGTCGGTTGTGCTCAAGTCGGTTGTGCTCAGGTCGCTCGCGCTCAGGTCGCTCGCGTCGCTCGCGTCGCTCGGCGACATGGGCTCCTCAAACCCAAACTCGGTCGGGCTGCTCGCCTCAAAGTCAAGCTGCAGCGCCTTTTCGAGCTGTGTGTGCTGCAGCACGAGCGAGTCCAGCTGCTCCATGGACGAGCCGCCAAGGGACCCGCTGATGAGCTCGGAGGTCTTTTTGGCAGTAAACTCAGACAGCATCAGAGAGAGCGGGCGCGAAAGGCGGCGCATTGACTTTGACAAACTTCTCTCGCGACGGGTCATTGCAGATCTTGGGGCTGGACGCGCCCCATATATATTCATATACCACATGTGATGCAGGGGCCAATATTTATGCCTTTGTCAGCTAATTGATTTGACGCGGGGCTCAGAGTGAAAAATTCTCGCGCGTGGTGCGGCGAGGCGCTCGCATGATGGGGGCACGCCGGGCGCTCACACGGATTCGTGTGCAAAATTAAAAAGACGCGCCCCGCACTCCCCCCTGTGGCACAATTATGACACGCGTGACGCGCCATGCACCATGCACGTCACGTCCCATCACCCTAGCCCTAAGGGGGATGTCAGGGAGGACACCACATTGTCGCGCTGAAAAAAAAAATAAATAAACTAACGAGAGTTGCTAATAATTGTTGGGAGCGTACGCTGGCTGCGGCGGCGGCGGGTAGTTGGGCGCCGCGTACACAGGGGTGAAGTTTGGGTCATTGTAGGCAGGGGCAGGGGCTGGCGCGGGCATGGGCGCGGGCGGGCCAAAGTTTGCGCGTCGCGGCGGATAGCTCTGGACGTAGGGCTTGGTGTCGCGCGTAGTACACGTCCGCCAGAGCAGGCCAGCCAGCACGCACGCGCCGATAAACACCGCGACGCCAATGACGATCCACTTCCAGTTGTCGCCAAACCCGCCAGATCCGTTGTTGCCAAAGAACCCGCTGCCGGGGCTGCTGCTCCTGCCGCCCTGGCACGCGCCGTTGAGGCACCTGCCCGAGCCCCTGCATGGGGTACCGTCGAGAAAGTTCTGCGAGGAGACAACGCAGGTGTTGGACCCGTACACCGAGCTCTGGCAGCTCATAGTGCAGCTCGAGTCGTCGTCGCACGCCCGGATGGTGCCGCCGAGCGAGCTCATGACGCTCTGGCACTGCAGGTCACGCGAGCTGCAGTGGCCAGACATGCACTCGAGCCCGCTCACCGACGAGTTGAGCTGGCACGAAGTGCCATCCTGGGCAAACTGGTCCCGCGGGCACCCCGTCGAGTTGCCAGTGCAGTACTCGGCATAGTCGCACGGGCCCGAAGCGGCGCGGCACACCACGCTCGACGAGGCAAACTGGCACTGGCTGCAGCACTCCTCGTTGCTGTCGTCGCACACCGCCCCGGGCTTGAACCGGCACGTTGTGGGGTCGCAGCAGCTATTGTCGCCGCACCCGTCGACGCCGCCGCAGTCGCACTCCTCGCCCTCCTCGACGATCCCGTTGCCGCAGGTGTTGTTTGTGTACAGAGAGAGGCCGCCGGTGTTGGCCCTGAGGCACGTGGTGTTGACGCTGTGGCTGAGCATCCCGCTGCAAATGTTGCCCTGCGAGCAGGCGCTGAACGCTGAGATGCCCTCCGTGGAGGCCGGGTTCATCACAAACACCTGGCCGTCGCTGCCGACGCACTGCGACGAGGTGCGCGGGCAGCACTGGCTGCTCTTGTCGAGGCCCTGCGCGCAGGTGTCGCTCGTGCAGTCGTGCACGGCGCCAAACGAGTGGCCAATCTCGTGGGCCAGCACGAGATAGTCGAGGCTCGTGTACGAGACCACGTTTGCGCCCACCGCGCCCTGGTTCGACGCCTGGCACACGGCGCCCAGCCACGACAGCCCCACCACGGACCCGGCGTTGCAGCTGGTCATGAGCGACCAGGTCGCGAGTGAGTCGTTGCTGCGGCTGATGCGCCAGCTGGTTAGGTTGTTGAGGCGGTCGCTCAGGGCGTTCGAGTCCGACTGGCAGGCATAGTTCCAGGGCTGCTCGCTCGTGCCGCTGCTGGGGCAGCTCGAGTTGTCGGCAATTACCAGCTCGCTGAGGCCCAGCGTGATGTTGAATGCATCTTCATAGAGCCTTGACGCCTGCGCCACCATGTCAATCAGGTGCTGCCTCACCGCTTGCATGTTGGCAAAGTTCTGCAGGTAGTTGCAGTCGGCCAAGAGGCCCACGAGGGCGACCTGTCGCCGGGTGGGGCAGCCCGTGGTGTTTCCCACGGTGGTGTACAGGTTCACGCCCGAGGAGGCACCATTGGTGGTGTCGTTTGAGTCGTCGCGCTTCAGCAAGTCGCCCTTGAGGCCTTCAAGAAAGGTAAAGTTGTTGGGGCCAAAGTCCTCGAGCCACCCGAGGGCGGACGTCTTTGTGGACTCGCGAGCATCAAAATCGCGCCACACAATGTACTCCGAGTCGAGGTCGTCGCGCTGGCCCTGGCCCCGCAGGCCCCGGCGGTCGCGCATGTTTTTGAGCTGCGTAAAGTGGTACACACAGCTGGGGAACCCCAGCCCGAGCTCGTCGTCAACCTCAAAGCTGCCCTTGTAGACGAGCCCCTCTGTCGAGTTGTGCACCACAAACCGGGCCCAGCCCACCTCCTGCCAGCGCGAGGCGTCCTGCGTCTCGATGCGGCGGAACGCTCGACCCCTGAATGTGCTCATATCGTCCTCAATTTTGCCATTCACAACGAGCGGGTGCTGCGGCTGCGGGTAGAGCGCCACCTTAAAGTTGAGCGGGCCCGGAATCTCTGCCGAGGACGAGTTGCGGGTCAGGTACGAATAGAGGGCCCTCGAGTCTCTGTGCTTGGGCAGGCTCGTTTTGCCCAGCGCGAGGCGCGCATTGGGGTCGTTTTGGACATACCACCTGCGGTCCATGTTGCTCAAATGTGGGTCGCTGGGGATGCTGAAATCGAGCGTTAGCGTGTCTTGGAAAGAGCCGTGCTCGCGCAGGTCAAAAACAGGACTCAGGTGCCGGGGATCCCCCGGCCCGAGCGCTATTGACGTCGCCTGAACAATGCCCCACAGCCAGAGCAGTGGTAGCATAAAGAGTCCCATCATGTAAGGCCGTCCCAATTTAAACGCACATTTGGGATCATGAAGTGGTTTGTTTATTAATTTTTGGAAAATTGCATTATTTGAAATTGCATAGAGTGCTGCGCCTCGACGCAGCCTCTTGCTGTTTCCAGCGGCGGCGCCGAGTGCTTGAAATTAAATCTCGATATAAATAAATACAACCCCCCTCCCTAGTCGTGGCCCCTCTCGTTACTCTCGCGGTAGGTATTGTTTGTGATAAACGCCAGCCCGGGCAGTTTGTACCGATCGGCCTCGATGAAGTTGGCCTTTGGTCTTGGCAGCTCTGCACCGTCATGCAGGATCGATGCAAGCAGTGACGTGCGGGGGCGCACAAACGGCCGCGGCGGGGCGTTGTTCTCGTCTGGCTTGAACGACTGCACAGGCAGCGGCAGCGGCCTGGGCGCAAAGAAGCCCGACGGCGGCAGCTCTTTGGCGGCACGCTCGGGCGCGACCGCCGTCGCCTGTGGGACAGCCTGCGGCGGCTGCGGCGGCGGCGGCGGAGCCTCGTGCTCGGTTTCCTGCTCGCGCTCGTCCTCGGCAGACACATAGACGGGCGTCACTCCGCTCGCAGCGTTGCGCGCGTCGGCGGCCTCAACGATCGCCTCGTAGCCGCGCGAGCTGCCGTACTTGCCATAGTAGTTTTTGAGCATGATGGCGCTCTTAAACTCCATGTGCTGGGCGATCTGCTCCCACTTGCTTCCAAAAACGCCAATCAGGGTCTCGAACTTTTTGATTTCTGCGGCGTTCCAGTACGAGGTAGGCTTGGACGGGCGCTGGCGGCGCGCCTTGCGCTTGCTGTCCACCTCGTCCTTGAGGGCTAGAGTGGCGAGCGCGTCGATCCCACTGGCTGGTGCTAGGGGGTGCGCAGCGTGGTGCGCAGCGGGGTGCGACAAAGGGTGCGGGGCAGGGTGCGGCGCGGGGTGCGGCGCCGGGTGCGAGGCCGGGTCTGAGGCAGCAGTGCGCTCGAGCGGCTGCACGGGAGGAGGAATAGACGCCGACGGTGTGCGCGTGCGGATGGGTAGAGGCAGGTAATCCGAGTGTGGCTTGGGGGCTGGCTTTGCAGTTGGTTTGGTGGCCGGTTTGGCAGCTGGCTTAGCCTTGGAAGCCTTTGACGCCTTGGCAGTGGCTGGAGTTGGCGTAGCTGTAGCTGGAGCAGGAGCTGGTGTAGGAGCTGGAGCAAGGGCTGAAGCTGGAGCAGGGGCTGAAGCTGGCACTGGAGCTTGAGCTGGAGCTTGAGCTTGAGCTTGAGCTGGAGCCGTAGCTGGAGCATTAGCAGGAGCTAGCGCTGGCGCTGAAGCCGTAGCGGGAGCCGTAGCCAGAGCCGTAGCTGGCGCTGGCGCCACCGAAGCTGAAACCACAACAGGTACTTGCGGTGGCCCATTGTGCGGCTCAGCTTGAGGCGCTTCGCCCGCAGCCTCAACCGGCACCACCTCAGCCTTCTCCTGCAACTCCGCCGGCTTGGTCTCGGGAGAGTCCTCCGTCTCTGTGACTACAGCAGCAGGAGCCAGCACCTGCTCAGCACCATCCTCGGCCTTCTTCTTGGGCTTGCGCCCCCTTCGTCCCTTGGGCTTGTGCTTGAGGAGCAGCTGTTTGTAGTTAACCTCCAGCTTTGTACGATAGTAATGCATGACGCACTCGTGATAGGTACGAAAGCCCGGCATAGAGGCCGCAATCTTGCCAAACTGCTTGGGAAACTGCACATAGGCATCACAAAACTGCTGGTGCTCAGCGGGGCTAAAGTCGTCGACATTGTCAATCCCCAATCTCGTCCGAAGCTGCGCCTTGTCCCTCACCAGATTGTTTGTGTCCTTGAATTGCAGCGCCCTTTCCGCAGGGTCAAATATTTGATCAGGCGCGGCAACGCTGGTGAGGCGCGACCGGATAAGCGGATCGCGCGCAGTGGCTGCTTCGAGATTGGCAAGAATCTCCATAAACTCGGCCTCTGAACGCGCCGCGTCGCCCGCACTACGTATGCGGCTACCTCTGTTTCCTCTGCCGCGGCTTCGCGGGCTGTCTGGTATCATGGGCGGCGGTGAGGGCTCCTCGACGGGGGCAACCGGGGCCTGGCTGTCTAAAACCGCGCACCTGTCTGCCCAACTCTTTGCGAGGGTCGTGTATCTAGCCTGCGCGCGTTCCTTGTCGAGCTTTTGTCGGTTGTGGTGCTTGCGAATAAATGCAATTATTTGCTCATTCACAGGCTGCAGAGACGGCATGACTGGAGGTTTGGTCTGCAAATATTTCAAATTCACTCGAGAGATGGTGCCATACAGGTCCATTAAGCTGTTTTCGAGCTTGGTAGGCGGTAGCGCGATGCGTAGCTTTTCGGCCACACTGGTGATACTTTCATCGTCCGTTGCATCAGATTCGTGGTTTGAGGTGCTCTTGGACGGGACCTCTTCCTGCGCTGGCTCGGATTTGGGCCTTTGAGACAGCTCTGATTGGTCCACAGGTTGCACGCCACCGGCAGGCCGCGCCGGCTCTTTGGGCGCCTCATGCGCACTTTCAAAAGGCTCCTCGTCCTGCATGGGCTCATAGTCGCCCTCAGAGTACTCCATTTGGTCTGTACCAAGGGAGATGGGGTCGGCTCCTAGCCGGTCGCGTTCGCGAAAGGGTCCACCGCCTACGCGGCGACGCCAACCACCACGGCCCCGGCCGCGGTAACTGGAGCCGCGCCAGGCGTACTCAGCCCGCACGTCTCGGGCTTCTAGGAAGCCATCCTCGCGGCGGTTCATGTTTGTAAGCGGTAGTGTCGTTCCCGCCCGCTCCATTGGGCTTTAGGTGTTTTCCTCTGGCAACAACTTTGACAGCCGCCAGCGCCAGCGCATCTTCTTTTGCATTATAATCCGCCACGACGGGTTCGATGGCTCCAGCGGCGCTTGCACGCAGGCGGGACTCGCAGGGAAGTAATCGTCCACAATATTTAGCCGCAACTCTCCAAAGCTAGTAATCTCCTTGTTGTTGAGGTCGAGCGTGCTCCGCGATTCGAGCCGCCGCGCACGCAGTGTCTGCTCCGACATGGCATGGCGCAGCTGGCGTAGCTGCTCGCTCGGGACCCTCATCTTCTCGCTGGTATTGGGCAGATTGTTGAGTGGGCGCTCCCGCAGCGGACGCCGCAAGGGCGACACAGCCATGCCCCCCATTTGTTTATGTTATGAGGTGGCGAGCTAAGCACCAGGGTTGCCCTCTTTGCTGGCATTGCACGGGCATTGCGCGGGGCCAGCCCGGATCTATGTTTGTCAATAGTGTGTAAAATAAGGTTTATATTTTTTTGCGAAAGATGCATCATGCACAATCATGCATGAAGTTATGCACTCTTGGACTCGGCCTTGGGCTCGGCCTTGGGCTCGCCTTTAGGCTTGACGCCCTTGGGATTCTTGCCCTTTCTACGCTCGGCGCGCTTAATGCTCTTGTCAATGTACTGCGCGTCTTGCTCATCGTTGAATTCAGCAAACGGTTGCTCGAGAATCTCTTCAATCTCCTCCTCCTTACGGGTGGATGTCTTGGGAGTGGGGCCGGTCTTTTTGAACTTGGCAACGTAAAACCCATCCACATTGTACGTGTGCGGGTAGTAGCGGCGAGTGAGCTTGACGCTCGGGTGGAACTGGCGGCCTCTAAAGCTGGTGAACCCCTCTTTACCAATCTCGAGCTCAGCATCCACGAGTTTTACATTGGGACGCTTGCGCAGAGCATAGTCCACAACGCTCTCATTCTCCTCCACCATCACAGAGCACGTCGAGTACACAATGGTTGCACCCGGCTTGGTCTCGTCCACCGAATCGATCGCGGCCAAAAGAAGCTGCTTCTGCAGCTGCGGTAGCTGGATAAAATCCTTCTCGGTACGGCTCTGCTTGACAGCAGCATCCTTGGAGATGACGCCTGTGCCACTGCAGGGAGCATCCAACAGCACGCGGTCAAAACCTCCAATCACCTTGGGGAACTCGCGCGCGTCGTAGTTGCAAACAATAGTGTTTGTGCAGCCCAAGCGATGAATGTTGGCTATGAGCGACTTTGTACGGGACTTGTTTGAGTCGTTGGCAAACACAGTGCCGGTATCCTTCATCATTGCGCTAATGAACGTGGTCTTACCGCCCGGGGCAGCTGCCATGTCAAGAATGCGTTCGCCCTCTTGGGGCTGAAGTGCCATCACTGGCAGGAACGATGAAGCCGCCTGCAAAATGTAGTGGCCAGCCAAGTACTCTGGAGTGGCACCAATGGGGACTTGGGAGTCAAAGATCTGCAGGCCGACCTTGGTCCAGGATCCGATTGGCTGCAAATTCACGCCTCTGTTGACAAGATTCTGGACCAGATCACGGCGGCGGGTCTTGAGAGTGTTTGTGCGAATAGTGATGGGGCGTGGCACCTCATTAGCCTCGAAAAACTCAAATGCTTCGCCAGGGGTGAAGAGGTTGAACAGCTTCTCGGCCAAAAAGTAGCTATAGCCATAGTACTCACAGACATCGCGCAAAAACAGGTCGGTATAAGAAGCCCTGCTCTTTCCCTTTGAGAGTTCTGAGAAGTTTTCGAGCACCTTGACAGTCTCCATCAAGCGGATGCGCGTACTGGGGAGATCAAGAGCAGCCTCATTGTCCACAGTTGCAGTAGCTTCTTCGAACTGGCCGTCATTCTCGAGACGCTCCGCAGGAACCTCCTCGTCGTCAGAGTCCAATTCGTCAAACTCATCCAGCTCATCATCAGACTCATCTTCTTCTTCCTCCGACTCGTCAGAATCCAAAAAGTGCTCCGCAGTCATCTCATTGAGCTTGTCGAGGTCACCATCGTCTTCATCATCACTGAACATGGGCCGAGCCTGGCCTTCTTCTTCCGACTCAAACAGCTCGTTACGGGCTTCTTCCAACTCGCTATCTTCTTCTGAGCTCTCAGATCCAGACTGCTGCTTCTGCTGCTTCTTGAGCTTGGCCTTCTCGGCCTTTTCGGCCCGTTCCTCCTTCTCAGCGGCAGCTTTGCGGGCACGCTTCAAAGCGCGGCGACCAGGAGGCGCCGCCTTGCGCTTTTCGCCGCGAAACTCTTCCAAGGTGGGGGGATCCTGGCTTCTTTTCCTATTTGACCTTCCCATGGAAAATTATTATGTCACAAATTTTTCACAGTGCGACTGACAAAATATGAAGTTCGAGGAGAACCAGTATATTTTGATTAGGCTGCCATCACAAAACATCAAATTTGTGCAGCTTGTGCCTGACTCTGTCATAAGCCTCGGCAAGTTTGGTTCATTCAGAGCAGCAGACCTCATTGGCGACCCCTATGGGTTCACGTATTCCATCGGCCCAAACATGGCCCTTGAGCTCGTAGAGGACCTCAATCCGTTTGGGGACGATGGAAATGATGAGCAAACAATGACTGGAGACAAAATTGAGGCCGACGGGCTGCAAAACCTCACTACCGAACAGATTGAGGAGCTCAAGTCCAAGGGCGTGTCTGGCCAGGAAATTATCGACGCGGTTGCTCAGGGCCACACTTCATTTCACTTCAAGACAGAGTTTTCCAAAGACAAGTACCTCAAGCGCAAGAAGCAAAAGTATTTGCAGCAATTCACACCCGGGCCCATCACCGTCAATGAGTTGCTCGAGTATTACCAGGATAAAGACGCTGGCCGCATTATGAATCTGAGCCTAGAGTGCCTATCGCTAATCCTCAGCATGGCCAATATTCAACCTGGCGGAAACTATCTCGTTGTTGATGAAACCCCGGGCGTGGTGGTGGCTGCTCTTCTGGAGAGAGTTGGTGTAAATGGATCAGTCACTGTAGTGCACGAGAGTGAGCACCCTAATCTCGCATGCTTCAAGTTTTTGCCCAAGCAAAACAAGCTCTACTCAATAAATTGGCAGGAGCTGCTATACCCAGAAGAGACGCCCTTGGCGCCTATCAAATCGGATACAGAACTGCAAGAGCTGAGGGTTGCGCAGCGACAGCAATATGAGCGTGGGCAGCAAAGGCAAAATGACCGCAACACAGTGTTGGAGTTGGCTGCGGCCGGGTTTGACGGGCTGGTTGTTTTGACTTCACTGCATCTTCCCTCGTTGATCCCCAAGGTACTTGGTTTTCTTGCTGGGAGCGCGCCCGTTGTGGTTTACCACCCCTATAAGGAGCACCTGGTGAGCCTGACTCTCTCACTCAAACAGAATGTTCATTTCCTGGCCCCTACAATTATGGAGACGCGGGTGCGCAAGTTCCAGACCATTCCTGGCCGCATCCACCCCATGATGACCTCAAAAAATTACGGCGGTTATGTGCTTTACGGTTACAGAGTCCTGCCCGACGCTGATGCTGCTGCTGTGGGCCACCAGTATCAAAGAAAGAAGCGTAAGGTCGAGGGCGAGGATCTCGAGGCAAAGGCTGAGGACAAGTCTGAGGACAAGTCTGAGGCAAAGCCCGAGGATGTCGAAATGCAATAGATTAGAATGGTTATAAAAAAGAGTCCCCCTTGTGTGCCCAGACCGTGCGAGGTCTGCCAGCGCCATCGAGGCGTCCCTCCGCGGACCACCCCAGCCGGCGGAATTGGCGCAAAAGATACTCTGTCTGCTGGGCCGAGCCGATCTCAATCACCGATGCGCGCGCCTGCGTCTCGACGGCTCGCTCGAGACAGCTGTCGAGTATATCGCAATCGCCAAATAGGGCCAGCTTGGGCTCAAACGTGCGCACGGACGGGTCCAGGGACGAGGCGGAGGTCACGTACGGCGGGTTTGCTACTAGCAAGTCGCACTGCAGGCCGATCGGCCGGGCGATATCAGCTAGTATAAAATTGGCCCGCGACTTAAGCAGCCGCTTGTTTTCTGCAAAAACGGATTGCGCCTTGTCGGAGATATCGACCGCATTGACCGACATTCCTGCACGTTCCAGCGCAAACGCAACGCACCCGGTTCCAGTGCAGAGTTCGACGCCGCGAATATGCTTGACATGCGGCTGGAGCTGTACCGTCCACTCCTCGGTCTCCCACCTCGGGATGAGCACTCCCGGGCGGCAAACGACGCTGAAATCCGTGAATGGCTGGCTGCCAAGAATATACTGTAGTGGGTAACCCCTGCCGCGCAGCCAGCACGCATGACCCAGTTTGTGGGTAGGCAGCTCTTTGCGGAGCCATTTGAGTTCCTGGGCGGCGTTTTCGCGCGCCGTGGGATACAGCATTCGCTGGTAGACATTTTTTATTGCCCGGAGCGTGCTAGGCTGGACGCGCATGTGGCGGATGGAGGCGGCTAGATCTGATCAATGATAGGGGGGGATCTCACCTGGGCTAGACGCAGCGTGCACACGCATCGTACATGTTCAGATGCGCAGAATTTTCCCTGCCCATATTTCTGCTGCAGAGATTCCTGGGCACATGCAGGCCCAACACCCCTCGCACACCCCCGGGACCCCCCCCCCCTCCACTGGGCGTGGCTGCAATTAGAAATCCCGTTTGGGAATTAATATAGAGCGCGTTGCCCCTCCATTGTTTACCGTGCCCAGATGACCTCGCTGCAAGAGACCAATCCGCAATTGGCGCAGGAGCTGGAGGAGCTTCCGTCGCGCGCGAGCCCCAGCCCCAGCCCCGCCGACTCGCGGGCGTCCCCTGTGATGCATCCCTCAAGCCGGCGTCCGGTTCTGCACAAGTTCTACGACCGGGAGGACCTGCCAAGTCCCGGGAGGCAACAATTTAGGATCCCCAACGGCGAGAAACGCCAGGTCAAGGAGACGGCGAATATCGTCGAAACGAACACATCGCACGGGCGCAGTATCAACCAGTACGAGATTATACGGTTCGTTGCCAACGGCCGGTACGGCAAGGTGTGGCTTGCGCTGGACAGCACGAGTGGGCAGCAGGTTGCAATCAAGCAGTACTCTAAGCAAGACATTCTCAAGGCGAATCGCAAGAAGCTGCTGCAACTGAGGCGCCAGAAAAAGAGTACCACTGCGTCGTCCCTGATTGCACCCGAGGTGGCCATCATGCGCAAGCTGGATCACCCCAACCTCGTCGAGCTCATTGAGGTGCTCGAGGACGAGCACAGCGACTCGCTATATATGATTATCGAGTGGTGCGCACTAGGGTCGCTACCAACGGACGGTGATCTTGATGAGGAGCAGTGCCGAATCTACTTTCGGGACATGATCCTGGCGGTCGAGTACCTGCACTCGCTGGGCATCACCCACCGCGACATCAAAACGGACAATGTGCTACTGGCCGACGGGGATGTGCTCAAGCTGGCCGATTTCGGAGTGAGCGAGATCCTCGAGGACCAGACAGTGAGCTCGTGCGTGGGCTCGCCCGCCTACTACGCGCCGGAGCTCACGGGCCTGGCCCATGGCGGCGTTTCGCCGTCGGACGCGCAGGTCAATGGCTACAAGACAGATATTTGGGCCATGGGGGTCACGCTGTACGCCATGTTCCACGGGCACCTGCCGTTTCAGACCGAGACGCTGGCCGACTTGTTTGACGAGATCTGCCACCGCGAGCCGCTGTTCCGCGACGGGATCAGCGACAGTTTCCGCGATTTTATGAGCCAGCTGCTGGCAAAGTCAAGCGAGCAGCGTATCAGTATCGCGGATATGCGCGCACATCCATGGGTCACCCGCAACAATGGCGACCCTCTGCTGAGCACCAAGGACAACACGAGCGAGCTGGCTCCCGTGACCGAGGAGGACCTGGCCAATGCCATTGAGCGAGCCCAGACCGAGTGGCCGGCGTCGGTCGACCCAAAGGAGCTCAGCAGTCGCCTCCAGCAGGACCACGGCTGGCGGGGCGTGAGCGGGACCTCGACCCCGAGCATCACTCCCGAGGGCCAGCGCGACAAGGAGATGAATGTGGAGAAGCTGGTCAGGGCCCTCAACGAGGTGGTCCGGCTCAACGAGTGGCACGAGGAGACAGCATAGCGCCGCACCTGCGTCGCTCCCATTGCATTTAGCACAGCATATCGTAGTTGAAACTTGCATCTTATTTATTCCCCACCGCAACCCAGTTGCATTATGGTCATCAGGCTCCCATCGCTTGCACTCCCATCGCTTGCGCTCCCGTCGCTGGCACGCAGCTACGTGCGGGCACGGCCGCGGCCAATCCTCCGAACAAACCTCGCAGAGACGAGCTACAATGGGTCTCGCATCGCAGTTCCGCCGACAATGCGCTCTCTGCTCAGCAACGACATGCTCGTGATTGAGCGCCAAATCGAGTTTATGAACCTTATTGCCGGCTTTGAGCAGGTCAACAAATACACAATCTACGCCCCAGACGGCCAGCTGCTGGGCTACATGGAAGAAACCGACAACACGTTCTCGAGAGCAATCCTCCGCCAAATATACAAGCTGCACCGCCCATTCACGGTCAATGTGTTTGACAGCGCTGGCCAGCACGCAATGACCATCCGGCGGCCGTTTAGTTTTATCAACAGCCACATCTACGCGGTGCTTCCCGGCCGCGACTACAACGACCCCACCGCCGTGGTGGGCGAGTCGCGCCAGGAATGGCATCTGTGGCGGCGCAGGTACAATCTCTATCTCAACGACGCCGAGAAGGAGACAATGGACCAGTTTGCCAGGGTGGACTCGCCGTTCTTATCGTTTGCGTTTCCGGCTAGGGACGAGGACAACCGGCTCGTTGGAAGCGTCGACCGTAACTGGGTCGGACTCGGCCGCGAGCTATTTACAGACACTGGCGTCTACGTGCTAAGGCTGGGAAACAGGGCCATGCCCGAGGGGGTGGCCCTGGGCCCTGAACTGAGCCTCGAGCAGCGCGCCGTGATGCTTTCGCTGGCTGTCAGTGTGGACTTTGACTATTTCAGCCGGCACTCCAACAGGAGCGGAGGGTTTATGTACTACGAGTAGAGTGTAGAGAGTGGCCGATCTCCAATCTGATCTCAGTCACGTGATGTAAGTGTACAGACGCCACATGCCCCGAATAGAAAACGCCATGGACACAATTAAACCTTCAACAACCTCTCGAGCACCTGCTCTGGCGCGCGCGAGCAATTTGACCGCTGCCGTCATGCATGCCGCAAGTTCCCCCCACAGTCACATGACTGCAGAGCATAAATGGCGAATCACACCACCATCCCAAACCATGTCTCACTACAACCCACAGCCAGCTTGGAAAGCTACCGACGAGTACCTCGGGCAGCTTTTTGGCAGCGACAATGACATCCTCGCCCAAGTCCTGGAGGCCAATGCCAAGGCAGGCCTACCGCCCATCGACGTGAGCCCGCAGCAGGGCAAGTTCCTCGGGCTTTTGGTACAGCTCAGTGGGGCAAAGCGGGTGCTGGAGATTGGAACTCTTGGCGGGTACTCGACTATCAACTTTGCAAAGGCATTGCCGCCCGGAGGTGAAGTGGTCACCCTCGAGGTGAGCCAAAAGCACGCAGATGTGGCCAAGAGCAACATCGAGCTGGCAGGTGTCGGATCAAAGGTCAAGGTCATTGTTGGCGCTGCTCTTGATACCCTGCCCACCCTCGATGGTACCTTTGATCTGGTGTTTATCGACGCCGATAAGGTCAACATGCCCAACTATCTCGAGCACGCCCTCAAGCTATCCAAGCAGGGCACCATTATCATTGGCGACAACGTTATCCGTCAGGGCCGTGTTGCCGACGCTGCCAACGAGTCCGACGAGAATGTCAGAGGCGCTCGCCAGTTCTTGCAAAAGCTGGCAGACAACCCGCACCTCACGAGCACTGCGTTGCAAACTGTGGGCCTCAAGGGCCACGACGGGTTCAGTATTTCCAGAGTAAATTGATGATTTTAGTTACGCCCATTTAGCTGCTGTCGATTGGTTACGCTCTGAAACAAAGTGGCGGGGCGGCATGGCAGCAGGGGGAAACAGGTGCAAAGGGGTTTCGATTGCAACTCTGGCCCAAATTTTGTTGCCTTGCGGGCAACGGATGCCGTGTTGCCGACCCCTCGATCCCGTGCCTCGTCCTAGCCCCCCTCGAGCCCCTTGCCCCCTGTCCTGCAGGCAATTTATGCAGCTAGATGGATTTGGTAGACGCGTGCATATCTCGCGACCCGTCGCAAAGTTCACCGTTAAACCTAGCTTTAACAAGATTTTAGTCCTAGATCAAACCATATCCAGAAATTCAAACCCCATCCTTGTTCAAGTGGTTGGTAAAATTGCCCAGCCACCCAGCTATATACTTATTCAGAGCAGTCTCTTTTTCGTCACGGGTAGGGCTGCATTGTCGAGATGAGTGCCGAGGACAAGTTTAGACGGAGTATCTCGTTGCCAAAGCAGTTCCCGACAGCTCGCGGCAAAACTCTGAGGCAGAGCCCCATCAAGCCCACTCGTCTCTCGAGCGTCTCACACAACCCGCACGCTGCCAATCAGCGGGCAATCTCCGATCTATGTGCCGAGCTCGATATCCTCGAGCCCCGCGAGCACGAGCCCCCCTCCCCGGTGGTGCAGCTGCACACGGCCCCGCACTCGAGTGCTGTGGAGCATGCCCTGCAGGTTCCCGAGATCTTGTACATGATTTTCGAGCAGCTAGACGCTCTAAACGTCGTCCCTCACGAGGTCTCGCAGCGGCGTCGCAAGCCCCTGTCGCTCCAGCACGCACGCATGATTTACGGCAACAACGACAAGGCCATTGAGGCCTGGGAAAAGAGCAAGACCGCGTCCACAGTATCCAGCAGCTCTGGAGCGGGGATTCACGCTTGCTTGCTGGTCAACAAGACGTGGGCCCACTTGGCCCGCAAGGTGCTGCACCGCAGCCTCCACTTTTCGTCTGGCGACCGCTGGCGCCAGTTTTTGCACTCGGGGGAGTTGAGCAGGGACCCCAAAAGCCTGATTTTGCACAAATTGGGCGATGCACACCAGCTCGAGCTCGAGCAGATTGGGCCAAAAGTGAGCGGCTCTCTCGAATGGCTCGAACTGTACACCTGCCCTGGCCTCATGCCCACGGCGGAGCTGCTCAAGGGCGGCCTAATACAAAAACTCGTGCTGCCGGGATGCACTCGCGTTACGGACCGCACGCTGGCGCTAATCGCCGAGCACTGCCCCAGACTGCAGTACCTCGACCTGAGGGCATGCGAGCTCGTGAGTGACAAGGGCCTGAAAATCATTGCCAAGTACTGCCCTGAGCTGCAAATGCTCAACGTTGGCCGCACGAGCGGGGGCGAGCTCATCACCTACAAGGGCGTCAAGCACATTGCCCGGCAGACCAACCTCAGCACATTGGGGATTGCAGGCTGCGCGGTGGATGACCGCGCTATCTGGGAGCTTGCGCTCAACCGCGGGGATAAGCTACAGCGCCTGTCTCTCAACAACTGTCAGTTCCTGACCGACGCGTCTATTCCCCGCATCCTAAGTTATACTCCTAATTTGAGTGTTCTCGAGATTAGGGGCTGCATTGATATCCACAACATGCGGCCGATAGCCCAGTTCAAGCGGTACAAGGAGCTCATGGGCCAGCCGCCTCTCATTGAGGGCTGCGAGGTCATTGAGCGCCGTATCCAAGCTGCTGTGCACCGGCTGAAAAATGAAACATCCAAAAGAATACTGACAGACTGTCAAGAATGGGTCAATCTTGCCGATGATGATCGTTTTTATCTGGGTAGCCCCATAGCTAATTAATTTCTGTTTTTTTTTTTTTTTGCTCTTCTTCTTTGCCTAGAATGCATTGCTAAACAGGTGGTTTCCGCCCCGCCAGCCGTGCTCATCATAGTCTGCCCTGGTGGTGAACGTGGCCTCTGGCGACTGGGCCCAAGCGGCCATCCCCCGCCAGGCGGCATTGGATGGGTCCGACGCCGTCTCCACCTTGATATCAGAGCTTTCTGGGAGCCCAGCGCGCAGCTCAGACTTGAGACGGTCGGCCAGACCAGGCAGGTGCGCAAGGCCACCGCTAAGGTAGATATTAGCCGGCTGCTGTTGCGCCTTGAGCACACCGAGTACAATCTCGCCCAGCCCCGCCTGGTCGACGCCATTAATATGCGGCTGGAACAGCACCTCCGGGACCCTGATACGCTCCACATTAATATTTAGCTGCCACGCCTGCTCCGGGGTCTCGTCGAGGGGATGGGCCCCAAACTCAAACTTGTGCAGCACGCTGGCTCGCCAGTCCCGCCTCTCGAGCAGCTCGTCCTCGGTAAAGTTTTCGTCGTATTTGAGCAGCTGCTGCATCAATTCTTCTTTGATGTCCTCGTCCGCCGCCTCATTTTCCTCGTCCTCCTGCTGGTAGACGGACCAGTCGGCATCGTCGGCGCCGAAATTGTCTTCGTCGAGCTTGCGCTTTTTCGGGGACTCGCCCGAAGCGAGCATCACAATCTCCTTCATGCGCATCTTGGATGCCAGCGAGCGCCTGTCGCTAAGCTGCGCTTTGAGCTTTCTTTGGTCCTTGATGTTGTTGTGCACCTTCCAGAGCTGCTCGCGTTTAGTCTTGATCCACCCTTGCAGGTCGCGCTGGCGCCATTCCTCGTCCTCAGCGGCTGCTTTGGCGGCTGCGTCGGCCCTGGCCTGCTTTTCCGCGCGCAGCCTGATCTTGTTGTCGTAGTTTGTCCTCAGCATCCGCTGGCGGCGCTTTTCCTGCAGCTGCTCGCCCGTGAGCTGGGCGTCAGGCATCTGCAAAAGAGGGGTGTCAGGGGGAACGTCTTCCTCGGGGTACTGGTCAGGATATAGACTGCGCTTAAGCGCGAGAATGGCTGCCTCGAGGTGCTCCTCAGACTCAAACTGCTCGAGCTCGCCGTCCTGCAAGAGATCCTCGAGCTGGGCCAGCCGCTGGATCTTTTCTTCGCGGCGCTTGGCCTGCCGCTCTGCCGTTTGCTGCTTGAGTTTTTCGGCGCTCTGCTGCTTTCTTTCCGCTAAAACAGCTGGATCAGTGCCCTTGGTCGCTGCCTTGACAGGCTGCTGAACGATGAATTCATGGCTGGCTAGATAGTCAATGTCCATGTACTGCCTCAGCTCTGAGCGATAGTCCTGGGACACGTAGCAGGCTTTACGAAAGATCTGCCCTGCTTGCCCAGGAGCCAACGGAGCAGGGAAATGGGGGTACTTGAGCACCAGCAGGTTCTGCATAAACTCGCTCGCGCTACGGCCGCCCCAATTGAGACGCCGCGTTGAGCTCAGGTTGGCATTGGGCGAAAAGGGCGTGACATATGCAGCCTCGTGCCCAAGATGAACGCCAATACCCGCCGTATCGCGAGGAAAGGCCGCCAAGGCGTCCACGGCCGTGGCGAGTTTGGGGACGCCGTACGCCTCAAACAGCAGTTCCGCCATAGTTTTCCGAACACTGTGTGGCCCTGCGAGCTGCTCGCTCAGCACTAGAGGCGAGTCAACACAGCCCTCTGAGGACACTCCCATGAGGTTGAAGCCAAAGTCAAATGTGTGCTCGACCACGTCCCAGCTCACCACCACACCATTTTCGTGGGCGAACTTGAGGGTGTTTCTCGCGTTGGTGACGAGCGCGGGCGCGCCCACAGTCACGGTTTTGTCTCGGGCCTTGGAGCTAACGCTGGGGAAGCTGTGGGCAGGGTTGCTAGCCGAGGCCATACCGAAGCGTGCATTGTATGAGCCAAAATCAATGACAATTGGCTGGTCAGACTGCCATGAGTTGCTTGGAGACTCGGTCGCGGGTGGCTCGAATTCCATGTGTCAGTGAGGTGGTAACGCTGCCCTGCCCTGGCGCGAGGGCGAGACGAGACTACGCTACGGCAACATCTTGTATCTAGCCAAGTGGTGTAAATCAACTAAAAGAAAACTACAAATACTCGACGCCCGAAATGCCCCAGCCAAGTTCTTCGAAACCACCGAGGCTGAGGCTCGACAAGACCACTTAAAACCACCCATACCCAGCCTATTTTATGGTGGTCTATCCATGCCCCACCTCTTTTATCTGGTGTGCCCACCGCGCTAGCGTGTCATCATGTCCTACCCCAATATGTCCACGTTGATGAAACGCCTCGAGGCGGCTACCTCGCGCCTCGAGGACCTGGCCAATTTCTATGAGACTGATAAGGCGCCGCAGCCCGTTGACAATGCGGCGCCTTCCGCGGCTCTCAGCCCCAACACCACCCCCAAGGGTAGTGTTGACGTGGGCAAGGCCCCTGTGCCGGTGGTTGCTGCGGGTGCTGTGGGCTCCAACTCTGCTGTTGGCTCACAAAAGCACGAGTACAAGGTGCTGGATGCCCTTGATACCAAGCTCCAGCACCTCCTGAAGCTGTCCAAGGAGATCGACGAGCAATTGTACCTGCAGTGTGTTGAGTTCAAAAATGGCAACGAGATTGCCAACAACATTGCCAAACTTGCTGGCGCAGTCACCAAGCCCACAATTGGCCCCGAGTTCACCGAGCTTTTTTTGCCCATCAACCAGCAAGTGGAAAAAATCAGCAGCTTCAGGGAAACTAATCGTACCAGCAAGTTTGTGAACCACTTTCAAGTTGTTTCTGAGGCTGCGCTAGTGTTTGGATGGGTCACTTGCCCTGCCCCTAGCGACTATGTGCAGGACCTCAAAGAGGCCGCCCAATTCTACGCAAACAAGGTCCTCAAGGACTACCGCGAGGTGGCACCGCACGCAGAATGGGTCAAGACGTTCCTGGGCTACTGCAACGATCTCACAAAGGCGCTGGCCGACGAGCTCTCTGATGGTCTCGACTGGAACCCCAAGGGCATTCCACTGAACGATGCTCTCAAGGACGGTCTGTTCAATGATGCTGCTACCGGCTCGGCTGCCTCGAGTGGCGTCCCTGCTTCTGCCTCTGCCCCTGCGCCCCCTCCTGGCCCTCCTCCCTCCAGCAAGGAGCTCATGGCAGACAAGGACGCCCCAGACAGCTCTGCAGGCGGCCCTGGCGCGATGAATGCTCTATTTGCTGAGATCTCCCAGGGTACTGAGATCCACTCCAACCTCAAACACATTGACCGCAAGGCGCTCAAGGCCAAGCCCAAGCCCCCCAAGCCCAGCAGCGGCTCCAGCGGCTCTGGCAAGCCCGCGCCCGCGCCGGGGCCCGCTTCTTCTGCCAAATCTGCGGCACAGCCGGCTGCACAGCCGGCGTCTACGACCCTCAATGACAACAAATGGCTCGTGGAGAACTACTCGGACAACCACGAAATTTCATTGGAGGTTGAGATGAAGCACACTGTGTACATTGAAAACTGCCATCGCTGCACGATTGTGGTCAAGAATAAAGGAACGTCTGTGGTGCTCAACAACTGCTCCAAGGTGGGCATCATGGTGGACACCCTCGTGTCGGGGCTGGACTTTTTGGGCTGCACAGACTGCCAGGCACAAACAAACGGTAGGCTGCCGAGCCTGATGCTCGACAAGTCCAACAACATGCAAATCTACCTCAACGAGGAGTCGCTGGACGTGGATATACGCACCGTCAACACGTGGAGCATCAACCTGGAGATCCCCACGGGCGAGCCCGGGGACTATGAGGAGGTGCCCATTGCCGAGCAGATCTCGCACAGCATTGACCCAACTACAAAGAAGGTCAAGAGCGTGGCGGTTGCTCCCGGCATGTAGGGCGCACCTCAAAGGAACATTAGACTCTGTAGAAATAAAATAACTAAACAAGGCGCATACATCAACAAGCACACCCCCCGTCCTGCTCGTAGCGCGAAAAGTCGACCCCGTCGGGGTACTCCTGGTCAAAGTCGTCTGCGCTCGATTGCTGCAATGCGCTGCGGCCCACAACCTCAAACGCCTGCTCGACACCGATCGCCTCCTTGGCGGATGTCTCAAAGTAGGGCAGGTTGCCGTTCTGCTGGCACCACCTCTGCGCCTTCTGCTTGGACACGGCACGGCGGCTCTCCTCAACGTCGATCTTGTTTCCGACAATCACAAACGGGAAATTATCGGGATCATTGGGGTTTGCCTGCAAAAGGAACTCGTCCCGCCAGTTTGTGAGAGCGTCAAACGACTTGCTGTTGTGAACGTCGTACATGAGGATGCAGCAGTCGGCACCGCGATAAAACGCCACCCCCAGGCTCTGGAACCGTTCCTGGCCAGCAGTATCCCAGATTTGGAGCAGCAGCTTGCGGTCGTCAAGCACAACCTCTTTTGTGGAGAAGTTGACACCAATTGTCGCCTTGTACTGGGTGCTGAACTTGTTGTTGACGTATTGCTCTAGCAAACTGGTCTTGCCGACGCCACTGTCGCCCAGGATAATGACTTTGAGCATCGACTTTTTGGCCATGGTGAGTTTGGTAAGCGTTATCGCAGGGTGGGGGGGCGGCGTGGTGGCTAGACGGGTTGACGGCAGCCGGTTTGGGGTGGCTGCCCCGGCGGCAATTCTGGTTGGGGATTGCCATTCATGGGCCCCCCAATGCAAGCAACCTCTGGTTATTGCTAATTATTAATTGTTCCTATATATACTTGCTCTCGCCTGCTTGCTTGTGCACCCAATCATGACGGCCATAATGAACCACACGATGCTGAGGATCAGGGATCCTGTTGCCTCCCTTGCCTGGTATTCCAAGCACTTTGGAATGAGCCTGGTGACAAAAATGCCCGTAGAGTCAATGGGGTTCACCAACTACTTTCTAGCAGTCGACGGACCCCACAGCCTCCACAAGTCGGCCCCCTGGTACAAGCGCCCCGGCGTGCTCGAGCTCTGCCATAACCATGATGCGCAGGACAAGAATTTCGTCGCCAACAATGGCAACAAAGAGCCCCATCGCGGGTTTGGCCACATTTGTTTTAGCGTTCCCAAGATCGAGGAGTTTTGCGCCAACCTCGAGAGCGATGGCGTCAAGTTCCAGAAGCGACTCGTCGATGGCCGCCAGAAAAACATTGCCTTTGCCCTGGACCCCGACGGGTACTGGGTCGAGATCATTGAAAAGGCCGGGTCGGGCGTCCGCTTCAACCACTCCATGATCCGTGTCAAGGACCCGAAAAAGTCGCTCGAGTTTTACCAAGACGTGCTTGGCATGAAGCTCGTGCGCAAGTCCGATCACGAGAGCGCAAAGTTCACCCTCTACTTTCTCTCCTTTGACGACATCCCCGAGGGCGGCCAGCCAGACATGGAGGGCCTCATTGAGCTCACCCACAACTGGGGCACCGAGAACGATGCAGACTTTAGCTACCACAATGGCAACTCCGAGCCCCAGGGGTTTGGCCACTTTGGCCTGGCCGTCGACAGTGTGGACGAGGCCATGGAGCGCTATTCCAAGCACAATGTCAAGGTGGTCAAGGGCCGCAGGGATGGCAAGATGAAGTTTGTGGCGTTTATTGCGGACCCCGACGGGTACTGGGTGGAGATTCTGCCCAAGGCCGAAATCCCCAAGGATATTTTTGACCCCAATCTGTAGTTTAGGCAGCGCGATTTTTGCTCTTAATTCCCTCCCTCAAGCGTCTCGAGTGCCCTCGCTGTCTCGCTTATACGCCAATGAGCCGGGTGTTTTTGTCTATCGACATGGACGCATTCTACTGTGGAGTTGAGCAGCGGCTCAACCCAGCACTCAAGGGAGAGCCATTTGTCGTAAAGCAAAAGCAAATAGCCGCAACAGTGTCGTACCCTGCGCGTAAACTAGGCGTTGGCAAGCTCGACAACATCGCCTCCATTCTGGAAAGATTCCCGCAAGTTCAGGTCGTCGACGGCGAGGATCTGTCCAAATACCGTGCTGCAGGGCTGGAGATTTTTCGGTGGCTGCAACGATCGTTTGTGGTTGAGAGGCTCGGCCTCGAGGAGTTTAGATTTGAGGTAACGGAGCAGCTCAATGACGCCTTGAAGCCGCTAAGACGACTGTTTCGCTCGCGCCAGGTGCCTGATTTGGACGGGATCCGCTTTGAGTGCGAGGGGACGGTCGAGTGCCCCAATTTTTTCTTTGACTTTGACGGAATCACCTTCCCGGAAGGGCAAAACACGTTTGACTCGCAAATAGAACCGCTACAGTATCTCGCGGGTCATTACGCTGCTCATCTCCGCGACAAAATTCTAGCAGAGCTGGGGTTTGACTGCTCTATCGGGGTCGCCACAAGCAAACACATTGCCAAAATGGCGTGCTCGCGCAATAAACCCGCCGGTATCACTGTAGTGTTGCCAGGAAGCGAACGAGAATTTGTGCAAGGAGCTGCCATCAACTCAATACCTGGGCTAGGCCACAAGATGCAGCTATGGCTATTGACCGAGTACGGCCTGGAGAGAAACGAGACTGTGGAAAAGCTACACAAGGTTGTTCCAAACAATGCCTTTACAGCCCAGTTTGGGCAGGAGATTTGGGATCTGACATGTGGTATAGACAAGAGCGAGATCGTGCCCTGGAAAGGCCCGGCACAAATCTCCAAGGAAGATACGTTCAGCCCGTTTATCGAAGCGAACAGGTGCTATCCCCACATTCAAAGGCTGGTGGCGGCGCTGCTCGTTCAAGCACAAGAGGAAATTGTTGTCGATAACCAGTGGGTTGTGGTGCCGTTGAAGTTCCGGGTCGCGAGCAGCAGACACAACATACATAGCATGGGCCGCAAAACCAAGCAGATTCCTCTCCGGCTTAAAAGCCAGGTTGAGATGAAGGAGCTCGAGAAGATGCTTGTGGGCCATGCATATGCGATGCTCAATGACATCATGAAAGAGCCGCTCCGAGTGTTGAATGTGGCACTTGTGATGTCGTGAGGATTCTCTCTCTCTCTCTCTTGTCATGCCAATCGATCAATTGCTTCAAGCGAGCCCTGCGGCGGGGGCCAGGCGGCAGTCATTCAAGCTGTGCATCGACCGAAAGCAGCTGTATAGCCGAAGACGGGCATCGCTGGCACTGCCGGCCGCTATAAATATTGACAATGAGGCGCTGCGAAGACTGAGCGGAGCATACAGGCCAAACGCGGACACGCCGCTGCTGGGTATGCCTCTATCGCTGCAGTCACGGTCCACACGTCCTGGAAGGAAGCTTGGGAAGGACCCCGCGGAAAGCCGGCGCACGAGCCGGCGAGCTAGTGTAAAGTCGCAGCGCTCACAAGCGCCGCTGCAGCCAAAGCCCACCCAAAGCTCTGATAGGATCCTTGGAAAATGGCCCGTGAAAAAAAGCGAGAGCCGGCGAGCTACTTTGAAGCCTCAGCGCTCGCCTCGCAAGTCGCCGAGACGGGCGCGCAAGCCAAAGCCCAAACAGAGAGGCGGGCCCAGCTATGCGCAGCCCACAGAGAGCTCTCGGCGCAGGCTGGAGTAGTACCTACAAGAACTTGAGCTTGAACTTGAATTAGCTATTTAACAAAAGAAAAATATAAAAAAAAAAAATCATCTCCCCTATGCACACCAACGGGCGAGACGGTTTTCCTTTTACTAATGCTAGCCCTCAGAGGACGGCAAGTGGTCCGAGGAATCGGTACCAAAGGCACTCAAATAGTCAACAGCGGGATGGAATTCGCACACATACCCGAGACACAGTTTCAACAGTGGAGCGAGCAGGTGTCTGGCCAGTCGCTGCCGCTCAAAACTTTTCTCACCCAACACAGGCCGCTGATGGCGGTCCCCACGTACCAGAAGATGCCTAGCGGCGCGCAGCACCCGCGGGATGTGATGTTTGTGGGCGCGTGGAGGCCAAAGAGCAGCATTTTCAGCGACGTGCCGTACCAGAGCGTCCCGCTGCAGATCGCGCAGGAGCTGGGCCCTTTCAGCGTGCAAAACTCGGCCAGCGCGCAGCCGCCCGCACCGAGTCCGCGCGAGGTGCACATCTCGCGGGACGAAATGCCCCGCAACGTGATGGAGTCCGTTGGCGTGCTGGGCCAGTTTCTGCGCGAGTACAATGCGGGGAACGAGTCCGCGATGATGCACCTGCCATTGCACGAGGGCCGCGCGTACCTCGAATTTGACGGCGAGGTGGATGCGACCTCTGTGCGCCGCAAGCGCAAGCTCAAGATGAACAGGCACAAGTACCGCAAGCGGTTGAAGGAGCAGAGGACTCTGAGGAGGAGGCTGAAGAGCAGCTAGTACATAAATAAGGGAAATAAATAGGGTTCAGACCAAAGCCTTTGCCTTGGAGGCCAGGGGCCAGAACGGGAGCAGGGGGTTGCGCGTGGCGTCGCCGTGGAGCTGCTCCTCCTTGGTGAGGTCGTAGATGCGCCTGCCCAGATGGCGGTCCGCGGCGATACCCTGCTGGATGTCGCCGAGCCTCTGTACCCAGTACCAGCCGAGCACCACGCACGAGAGGGTGGAGAAGGGGCACAGCTCGTCAATGATGCGGGCCTGCCACCAGCCGTAGGCGTCGGCAAAGTACAGCGCACAGGGCATCCATGTGGTCAGAATCGTCAGGCACGTCAGGGGGTGGAGCTCGCGCGAGAAGGCCGCGGGCCACACCTCGACGGCCCTGAGGCACACGCAGATGCTAAACAGCACGTAGATGGAGAGCTCAAACAGGTACCTGAGGGCGCCGACGACCGGGTTTGCGACCGGGCTAAACATGGAGGTGCCCCCCATAACCAATGCCACAGTGATTATGACCGGCGCCAGGAACCGCACCACTCTGCGCTCGATGCTGCGCTCAAACAGTCGCTCGGCGACCCTGCCCAGCGAGAACAGGAGCAGCACCGACGCGATGTAGGACGGGATTTGGAACCGCGGCACGAGCAGATGGGTCACGACCATCATCACCGAGTTTCCGCCCAAGTGGTAGCGGCTGTGCATGAAGGAGAGGACCTGGCTAAACACGGCCACGACCACGGCGCACGCATAGTAGACTGTGAACTTTAAAAGCCACGGAAATCGCGAGTGCTGCGACATGGTCATGAAGGACGCCAGGCTGAGCACGATGCCGAGGGCAAACGTGACGATCGAGATAAACACCGGCAGCGAAGACGAGTAGCCGCCGTGGTCGAGGTAAATGTCCTGCCATGGCTTTGTGGAAGCGGTCAGAATGTGCGTGCGGTCCCTGAAAACTCTACTCAAGTCGTAGATGTAGAGCGAGTCCATGGGGCAGTAGGGCGTGATGTAGCAGGAATTGGGACCGATATCGACATGCGTGTCTCGAGCGTAGATGGTCCCTGCGGGCAGTTGGATCGGAAAGCAAGCGGAATGCACCCCGGGGAACACCTCCCCGCTGCCGGTGTAGCCTAGCGACATTTTAGCTTTTTTCGCTTAGACGACAAAGGGGCTCCCCGTCCAAAAGTCAAAGCGCTCTCTAAGCCGCATAAGCGAGGGGGGAGTATATGGTTTATTCCTCAAAGCCTCAATGGGCAATAAAAGTTTGAGTATAGCCTTTACGATTGTCAAGTTATTTGCGCCCCCCACTCTCACCCCCCCTGCGTGTCGATCTCGCGCCGTACGTTCCCTCTGCTTATACATGGGTGGCCGCGAAATGTCTGCGGCAATAATAAAACCCCCCATGGACAGCACTATGGACTCGATAAGCGAGCAGTACGGCGACGAGACGTATGAGATGTCTGCGACGCAGAGCCCGCTGGACCCCGCTCTCGACGATGCCCTGCGAAAACAGCTTGCTTGCGCCTCCAACCCGAGCATCCTGGCGCCGCGCTTGTCCCAAAGCGAGGTAGATTCGTACGGGTTCAAGAAAAAGACCGCGTACGTCTCGGAAAAGCAGCACGACGAGTGGTGGGCGGAGCACCAGGCATACATTGAAAAGAGACGTGGCAAGTGGCACGCGCTGATGGAGGCCAATGGGCTCAGCACGCAGAGCCCGGTGCGGTTCCCGCCCCGCAGCGCCAAGCTGAAGCGGTTTGTGCGCAAGGGCATCCCGCCAGAGTGGCGCGGCGCGGCGTGGTTCTGGTACGCGCGCGGGCACGAGCGGCTGAGCTCGCACCCGGGCCTGTACAAGCGGCTGGTGGAGGAGAGCGCCGCACTCAAGAACGCAGACACTGAGCACATTGAGCGCGACCTGTTTCGCACCTTCCCCGACAATGTGCGGTTCCGCTCCAACCCCGATACCCAGGAGGAGTCGGAGCTGCTGAGGAGCCTGCGCCGCGTGCTGGTTGCCTTTTCAGTCTACCAGCCCAAGATCGGCTACTGCCAGAGCCTCAATTTCGTCGCGGGGGCGCTGCTCCTGTTTATGCCCGAGGAGCACGCGTTTTGGATGCTGGTGAACATTGCGCAAAACTACGTGCCGGGTCTGCACGAGATTAATCTGGAGCAGGTCAACATCACGCAGGGCATCCTGATGGTAAACATCCGCGACCGGCTGCCCAGGGTGTGGCAGGCGCTCAAGCTCGAGGAGCAGTACCTGGACAACTTTGTCACTAATTTGCCGCCCATCAGCCTGTGCACGGCGTCGTGGTTCATGAGCCTGTTTGTGTCGATCCTGCCCCCGGAGACAATGCTGCGCGTGTGGGACTGCTTCTTCTTTGAGGGTACGATCGTGATCTACCGCATCGCCCTGACCATCTTCAAGCTGCTCGAGCCGCAGATCGCCGGGCTCCAGGACGACATGGAGGTCTTTCAGCACATCCAGTCGTACCCGCACACCCTCATCAACCCAAACGTGCTGCTGCAGGCGTGCTTCAAGCGGGTGAATGGGTTTGGCCACCTCAGCGCGGCCGACGTGCGCGGGCTGCACCAGTTTGTGAGCGAGCGGCGGCGCCTCGGGGACGGCGAGTCCACCGACAAGGATGAGTACACCAAGTTTCGCCCGCGGCACCGGCTGCGGTCGCGCCTGAGGCTGTACTGATATTTATTAGCACTGAGTGCAGAAAAGCGCAGAAGGGGGCTTTCCCGGCGCACTAATTTTAATTTTAATTCCATCTTTAGATCTATGAGCCAGCGGTCCAAAAAAAAAAAATAAGGCGCAGCACAAAAAGCAGTGTATGTGGACCAGAGAATGCTAGTGCACTACATGGACAGCTCCATCACTTTATGCATTGTACCTTGCAAGGACCTAGCCGCACCCTACTCTGCTCTGCTTTACACCCACCGCTACGAAGCTGCCTAAGCATGAGCCGTCGCAGTCGCCGCCGCACTGAACCGGACGACCAGTACAGCGAGACGCTGCAAAAGGTGTTTGAGCTCAACGATGGCGGCAGGTACCTGAGCACGCTGTTCCTCGATATCCCAAGCGCCTCGCTGTACCCCGACTACCGCGACATTGTCGAGACCCCGCTGTCGCTTGCAGAGATCAAGAAGCGCACGCGTTTAAAGGCCTACGACAACGAAGAGGAGTTTTGCGCAGACTTTGAGCAGATGGCCATCAACGCCAGCCTCTACAACGGCGAGGACTCGCCCATTGTCGACGACGCCCTGTTTATGCTGAACTTTGTCCTGTCGGCGTTTGGCAAGCCCCCTAGCGAGATGGCCCTCAAGAAGCAGCAGAGGCAGATCCTCACAGAGCTCTTGGAGTACAAGTACAAGGGCCGCGTTCTCGCAGAGTCCTTTTTGGTGCTGCCCACAGAGGAGGAGGCGCCCGGCTACTACAACGTGATCAAGACCCCCGTGAGCTTTGCAGAGATCGACAAGGCGCTGCAGGACAAGCCGTACGCCAGCCTGGAAGAGTTTGAGGCGGCCGTCGCCCAGATCTTTGCCAATGCCATGGAGTACAATGATGAGGGCACCTTCATCTACACAGACGCCAAGAGCCTGCAGCGTCAACTGCACAACCGCGTGGCAAAGCTCGACAAGCTCAACCAAAAGTTCGCCGTGCAGCAGCAGAGCAGTGACTCGGAGGAGGAGATGGACCTCGAGCCCGTTCAGTACAACCGCTTCGAGGATGACGACGACGACGACTTTGAGGCAAAACAAGAGGACGACGACGATGACGACGATGAGCTCGAGGAGGAGCCCAAGCCGCCGCAAAAGCGCATCATCGTGCGCGACGAGATCGTCAAGCGCCCCAAGGGCGCCACGGCGCGCGACGCCATGGTCCAGCTGGTTACATGCGCATCAGTGCTGCATCACAGCGTGCTCCACACCATGCACTACGGGGCGCGCGGCGATAAGCCGCAGATTCCGCCCGCGTACGCCAAAGACATGGTGCAGATCCGCGTGAGCGCCTCAAAGACCGACAGCTTCACGTCCTACAGCGCGACCCTTCCGAGCTACCACCACACCCTGACCCTGACAGTCTATTTGCACGATCGCATGCGCATGCTGTCGCACTCGTTGACGGTGCTTCTCAACGGCCGCAAGCTACAGACAACCAGTGTAGGCGAGGGCCTGAGGGAGGAGTACGAGATCAGGCTCAGCCCCGGGCTCAACCAGGTCACAATTGCTGCGATCGGCCCCGACTCGGCGGGCGCGGTGCGTCCGTTTGGGCCGCCCCCCATTGTGGGCGCCGAGCCCGACGAGGAGCGCATGCTGCTGTGGCTTAATCTTAGCAGGTGATGCAGGCGGGCGTGTGGAACCTGTGGCACCTGTGGGACTGACCCCCCCCCCCCCCCCTCCCCACTAGTGATATTTTGTGGCATCCATATATATATAATCTCAACTGTGGGCCTGACCCCCCTGTCGCCCTTATCTGAGCTCTTTCTCACCCCCGCACTCGAGGATTCGCTGACGCTTGACGTACGCTGCCGGCCAACACGCTGACGCCTGACGTACACTGCCATCCCCCGCTGACACTTGACCTACACTGTCGAGCGCGATAACACTGCATATAACCTAGCCCTGGGGAATTACAATTAAATACACTCTGACTGGCACACATTTCGACATGAGCAGCCCGCCTAAAGATCTGCTGCACCACCTCAGCGAGCCTGCAAAGCGTCGCAAGGCCAACGTCTACAAGCTCTTTTACAAGTTTTACAGCATCCCCAACCTCCAAGACCTGTCCGGTGGGCTCCCCAACCCTTCGCTATTCCCGATAACTGAAATCAAGGGAACTGCCCCCGCACCCACCGCTGGAGGCGCCCCCATCAGCTACGCAGCCAGCCAAGACGATATCGACACCGGTCTCCAATACATCACCGTGCAGGGCATGCCCGAATTGGACCAGTGGATCAAAGATGTGACCAAAAGGGGGCTCGAGCCCTGCCCCTACGACGGAGGGTATGCCACGCTGGCGACCTGCGGCAGCACCGACGGCTGGCACAAGGTGCTCAATGTGTTTACCAACGAATGGAAGCCCTACGAGCCGCTTGAGCACCGCGAGGCGTTACTCTGCGAAAAGTTCACCTACTCGTGCGCCACCGAGGCGGCCCGTGTGCGCGGCCTCAATGTGATTGGCCTCGAGCTCGACAACAAGGGCATTGTCCCCAGCAGCTTTGACAAGCTCATGCAGGAGTGGGACACCACCAAGGGCCGCAAGCCCCACCTGCTCTATACCATCTCGATCGGCCAAAACCCCACCGGAAAGACAGTCCCCCTTGAGCGCCGCAAGGAGCTGTACGAGATCTGCTCCAAGCACGACATCATCATCTGCGAGGACGAGCCTTATTGGCACTTGCAGTACAACGACACCCCGGAAAAGTGCTACCTCGGCCTCGACGTTGACGGCCGTGTCCTCAGATTGGACTCGTTCTCCAAATCATTTGTCCCCGGTGCCCGTTTGGGATGGATTACCGGCCAGCCCGAATTGATTCGTCGCATCTACTACCTCACCGAGGAGGCGACCCAGGCCCCCAGCGGAGCGTCGCAGATTATGATCTCCAACATCCTCACGAAATGGGGTGTCGACGGCTGGTTCGACTGGCTCAACACTCTTCGTACAGAATACAAGGAGCGCCGCGACCTGATGCTCGAGGCAATCAAGCCCTATGCCCACTACGACGGCCAGCGCATTATCGAGTACGACGACCCCGATGGAGGTATGTTTCTCTGGACTAAAATCAGGTTCGATTTGCATCCCCTGGCCTCAAGCAAGAGGCTACAGCCGCTCGACTTTAGCCGCGCCCTATGGATCTGGTGCACAATGGACCCCGGCCCGGCCCTGGTGAATCCGGGATACATGCTGTCTTGCGACGACGATGCCGCAAACAGCTACGAGTACTTTAGATTCTCGTTTGCGCCCTCTGGCAAGGAGGAAATCGCGCCTGCCACCGACTGTGTGGGCAAATCAATTCACACGTTTTGGCAACTCGATGAGGACAAGTTGCTGCAGCTGTCCAAAGAATTCCCTGTTTGAAGTTGGCATTTTAATTCCAAATATGTATCACTAGCCAAGCGGCACTCCCACACTAAACTAAGCTCCCCCCTCATACTAGTCATCCCACCACAATGGCTGTGCCCAGGCCTCGTACCAGGCTGGAGATCGCCGCCATGGCCACCATCGGCGTCCTCTTTCTTGTTGTTACCATTCTCTTGGTACCCCTTGCGCCAGAGGATGTGGACTCAAACTACTGCCCCCAGCGGCCCCTCATTGTGCCCCAGAGCTTTGAACCCAGCAACCAATTCCTCAGTGACGCGTACTCAAACAAGTCCCTCGAACTGCTTCAAGGAGCTGTGCAGATCCCCACAGAGGTCTATGATGATATGAAGGACATCAACGATGGGCGCTTCCAAGTCTTTGATACCCTCGTCGCGTATCTGGTGGAAAAGTTCCCCCTGGCCGCGACTCACATGCAAAAGATCAACACATATGGGCTACTCTACACATTTGGCTCAACCAGCAAGCAACCAGGGACCCTATTCTTGGCGCACATGGACGTTGCGCCCGCCTCTCCTAACGGCTGGACCTACCCGCCGTTTTCTGCCCACTTTGATGGCAATTTTGTCTACGGTCGCGGGTCTTCTGATGGCAAAAACGCCCTCGTCGCCCAACTCGAGGCTGTCGAGGCGCTCCTCGAACAGGGGTGGGCCCCAAATTCGCCACTTGTGCTGGCGCTGGGCTTTGATAAGGAATTGGGTGGAACCATCTGTGCTGCTGCGCTTGCAGACGCAGTGTACAAACAGTTTGGTACCCAGTCCTTCAAGATGGTCTTGGACGAGGGCGAGGGTCTACAAAACATCTATGGATCATACTTGGCGCTTGCCGGGGTTAGCGAGAAGGGAACGCTGGACGTGAAACTGGATTTGCATACTCAGGGAGGCCACTCGTCTGCTCCGCCTTCGCACACTGGCATTGGGCTCATGGCCAGGCTTATCCGCAAGCTAGAGAAGCACTCGCACGATACCCTGCTTCCTGAGGATAACCCAACTTTGCAACTCTTTAAATGTCTTGCAGAGCACTCAGAGTATATGCCGCGTGAAGACCGTCGCCTTGTTTTGGATCCTGTGAAACGGCGCCAGCGCCTGAAACTAATCAAGTCCAGTCGGTTCATCGATAGCCTGCGAACCACACAGGCCGTAGACTGGATTGAAGGTGGTGTCAAGATTAACGCTCTACCCGAGCTCGTGAGCACCGTGGTCAATTATCACATTAGTGTTGACTCAAGCTCTGCTGCTGTTATTGACCGCATTGAACACTTTGTGTTGCAGCTGGCCGAGAAGCACGACCTCCAAGTGCTTTCAGACGGCACTCACTTGAAATCTGGCTCTCTGGGCAACATATCAATTACCACGCTCAACCAGCACAACCCCAGCCCCGTGAGTCCGTACTATGGCAGCTCCTGGGATACATTCAGCGGCACAACTCGTCATGTATTCGAGGCAGTCGCTCCTCACAACACAGAGACTACCAAAAAGGTTATTGTAGCCCCATCAGTCTTGACCTCAACCTCTGAGAGCCATCACTTTTGGCAATTGAGCAGATCGATATTCAGATTTTCGCCTGTGTTTGCGGCAGATTCGGCAAACAGGCATACCAAGGATGAGCGGCTCTTGCTGAGATCTCATTTATTGGCTGTGGCTTGGTACTATGAGTTTATCATAAACATGACTACCTAGTATTTATTGAATAGCGATGATAAAAGAGTCCATCCGAAAAAATATTAGCCGTACTGGTCCGCTTGGAGAGAAATCGAGTAGAGCCAGGAAACTCTAAAAAAAAAAGATGACGACACCAGCAGGACTCGAACCTGCGCGGGAAAATCCCAAGAGATTTCTAATCTCTCGCCTTAACCGCTCGGCCATAGTGCCAAACTTTTTGGGGAAATTTTTAGGCGTTACTTCAAGTGACGTACTAAATTTTACAAATTTTGTTTTTATAACTCAGTATTTGTTTTTTTTTAAATCATTTTGCGGCCTTTGCAGACGACATTTGCGTGGCGGCTACGTCGCCAACTGACGCGCAAGAGGCCGCATGGGCGCTCAAGAAGTTCTGCAGCCACCTTGAGCAAGCTACTTGAGCGCATCATCCGCTCACGCCTCTCCTACATCTTATACGAGGCGCTCCCGGTAGAGCAATATGGGAACAAACTAGGCTACAACACGTCGGACGCCCTGATGAAGTTTGTCGACACTGTCGAAAGTGCATCCAATGTGCCTTCCCCGGCAGTGCGCGGACAGCCCCCAGGGCCGTGGACCTCAGCGATGTTTGTTGACGTCAAAGGCGCCTACGACAATGTCAAGCGCGGGCCTCTGTGCAAGACTCTGGAAAGTTTCAAGGTGCCCTCTACTGCCTGCAGCTGGGTCTGGCATTTCATGTCCGACCGGCAGATTGCCGTACGACTTGACGATGTCCTCCACGAACCCCACACCCGGACCTGCGGCATCCCGCAGGGCTCCCCGGTGTCACCACTCCTTTTCAACGCGGCGATTGCCCCGCTCTATGAGGTGGTGAAGAAAGAGGACATGACGATTATTGGCTATGCCGACGACTTGACGATTTTCCTGTCAGGCCAACATGTGGACAAGAACACGATGGCCCTGCAACGCACCCTCAACAAGATGCATGAGTGGCTCGAAGCACGGCACTTCCATCTGGACTATGGTGATAAGTTTCAGTTCGCCCACTTCCGGTCTGGCGCGGGCAAAAAAGTCACCTGGGACAAGCCCCCGTGGCCGCTCACACTGCCAACCGGTCGTACCAAATGGCCCGACAAAACTGTAAGGCTCCTTGGGGTCGACCTAGACTTCACCCTCACGTTTGAGGACCACAAGACACGCGCTCTGAGCAAGATGAAGAGCATTGCAGGCGTGTCTATGAACTTGGCTAAGCGCTTCACTGGCTCCCCGGCGATCGCTCTCCGTACCATGTTCGTAGGGTGCATCCGACCAGCCATCGAGTATGCCTCCCACGTGTGGCTTCTTGACCCCAGCGCGAGACAACATGCACGCTTCTGCGGGCAGGCCCAAATAATCCAGAACGACGTTATGCGGTGTGCGCTCATGTCCGCATACCACACCCCAATCGCCGTGCTCTCCAAGGAGCTGCACCTGGCACCGATCGTCACCAGATTCACGGACCTGCACGCTAGGCAGCTCCTCCGTCTAATGCACAGAGTTCACGCGGACAACCCTGCCTCTTTCGCCTTCACAGATCCCAGATTCCGAAAACGCTGCCCCCTTTACGACGGGCCCAACTACACTACCTTCAACAAGCTACTCAACGCTGGCCCTGGTATGGGACTAGTAGAGCCGGATTTCCGGCCCCCTCCCAGTGGCAAGCTCACAGTAACCCGGATTTTAACGCCAGAAGCGACGCAGTGGCAGGCCAAGGACCTAGCCGAGGCCGACCGCCTGCTTGCCACGGCCTATCAAGAAATTTCGACCGCGTACCGGAAAGAATGGACCTCCTGGACCGTCTCCGAAGCTGCATCCAAGGGCCGCATTTATTTTGCCGCCAACAAACCCGACTCAACCCCCGCGCAGCCCTCCCGAGTGCTCCGCATCATCTGGCGCCAACACCCCCAAGTCCTGGCCAAATTGACCGAGTGGCGCACTGGTCACGCCCGTTCCGACGGGTTCTCCAGCCGCGCCCCCACCCCCGACAACCCCAGCAAGAGAGAGCGAGTCCCGGCCCCGTGCCCCCTCTGCTCCCTAGCTACTCCAGCGGTTGCCCACGAGCTGCTCGACTGCCCCGCCAGGGCTCAGTCCAGAGCACTCCTCCCCCCTGCACCAGGCCTCGCTCGTGACACGCGCCTCCGCGTGTTGCTATCTACTACAAAAGGACTAGGTGCAACCATTAATTTTCTCAAGCACGCGTACGGGATCCCCTGTGCTACTGCCGAACAGGACAGCGATTAGCTGCCCACGGACCCAACCAAAAAGGCTGTCACCGTCGCCTGCGCGAGCACGACACCGGCAGACCATTCCCTAGGCGCTCACTGAGAGCGCCATCACAACCCCCGCGCCAGCACGGCGTATAATAGAGTGGAGGACGAGGCAATCCGCCTTTTGCACTGGCACAGGGCCTGGACGCGCAAGCTTTGGGAAGCTATAGGAC